>CM035808.1:95292662-95383630 GCA_020466095.1 Chlorops oryzae | reverse complement strand
GTCAAGTGTTACAAAGCTCGTGGTTGTTTTGCCAAGCTTTTAAAAATTAAATAAATGAACCAGTTCATTAAAAATTACGGAGCAACAGAGGTTCGATGTAGCGTAGCGCATGGTATTCACGACTCGCGAATTTAACACTGCAGGTTGAAGCCCTAAGTCCTAGAACGACATCGTTGTAACGGATTTTTGTTTTCTTTTTGCTTTTGGGAGTCGCAAAATGACATGGCCGGAAAAGTCTGTTTCGAGCATGATGATGGTAAGTAAAAATCCGAATCCCTAAAATCAAGAAAAACCTTAAATTATTTTTGCTTGCGCTTTTAGTTTGGTGAAAGAACCGAGACTCTTCAACTGGCTCTTATCTTAATTTGATCAAATGAATTATGAATTTCGGAGAAATTTTTCCAAAACCATCCTTCCCCACCTCTTTTTGTGTCAGTGAAGCTATTGTCCAGTGATTTAAACACTTGTTTCTGGTAGCCTCACGCTTATATATCTCAAGATCGTTCTCCTTTTCCCAGTAAAATCGCAAGGAATTGGATTTAAGTTTGACTGGATATTATTTAAAAATTAACATATGTACATACATTTCAAAACAAACACGAGGTAAGTAACACTTGACATAAATGGGGTCAATAGTGTATTCGTAGAGTATCGGGCTATCACCCCAGACACCTGGGTTCAGTCCTAGTCAAAACATTTGCTTTTTATACCCAGCGTAAGCGGGGTATATTTGTTTTGTGCTAATCTTGTAACAGGAAGAATTAATCTCCGGAGATATAGACAAATACATATAGAAATGATCAGGATCAAAAACCGAATCGATTTAGACATGTCCGTCTGTCCGTCCGTCCGTCGGTCCGTCCGTCCGAGCCAAGCCAATGAAGTCAAAATTTGGTTCACATGTATATCGGGGTCCGAGTATGATCCTAAGTAAAAATGGGAGATATCCGCCCACTGCCACGCCCACAAATGAGTTTATTGTGTTTTCAGTAAAATGCTTGTAACTTGCGAACAACTCCACAAATTCCATTGATATTTTGTGTAATGGTAAACTACAAAAAGGGACATATCCTGAAAAAAAAATGGACGCCGCCCTCCTCGAACCACGCCCACAAATAAGTCCACAAATAAGGGTTTATCGTATCTTGTGAAGTAAACGGCGTAGAAGCTTCCAATTCGCAACATAGGTTGACCAAGGCGAATGAAAGGTGTAGGAAAAAATGTTATGTGGACCGCCCATTGCCACGCCCACAAATGAAGATTTTGCGTAACTTCCGAGGTAAAGGGCGTAGAAGCTTCAAAATCGCAACATAGGTTGACCAAGGCAAATGAAAGGTGTAGGAACAAAAATTTATGTGGCCCGCCCACTGCCACGCCCACAAATGAAGATTTTTTGTAACTTCCGAGGTAAAGGGCGTAGAAGCTTGAAAATCGCAACACAGGTTGACCAAGGCAAATGAAAGGTGTAGGAACAAACATTTATGTAGCCCGCCCACTTCGACGCCCACAAATGGAGTATTTTCT
This sequence comes from Chlorops oryzae, assembly GCA_020466095.1. NCBI lineage: Eukaryota > Metazoa > Arthropoda > Insecta > Diptera > Chloropidae > Chlorops > Chlorops oryzae. Next base: position 95,382,106 of record CM035808.1, on the reverse strand, counting down.
AAACTTCCGAAGTAAAAGGCGTAGAAGCTTCAAATTCGCAACATAGGTTCATCAAGGCGAATGAAAGGTGTAGGGAAATAATTTATGTGGCCGGCCACTGCCACGCCCACAAATAGAGAAGCAAAACATAGTGCGCCAATAATAACGGGACGCTGGGTATTTCAAAGTCGGGCTTGACCGACTTTAGCTATCTTACTTGTTTAAAATTAATTTCTATAATTCTGTTTGCTTTCGTTTTCGCTCCAGTAGAGTAAGCGAAGAATAAGGAAATGAGGTAGGTTGAAAAATATATATTTAACCCTCCTTTGTGCGGTCGGGCCTGGCCAGGCATATTTCATTTTGACACGTTAATTAAATATGGTTCTAATTAAGCTACGAATCTGTGCTTCTCGGTAGCTTCCTAAAATTTCATTGGCTATCGAATAGGACTATTTTCATTTTGATTAATGTCCTTGAACAGGACGAAAAAAGGAAACTAAAATATTACACCTTAGTTTATGCGGATGGTGCCTGGCCAGAACCCTGTGTATTTTGTATGGGAATACATGAAATATAGCATGATTTTATCGCTTCACTCGATTGATTTATTGCTTTTATGGACTTAACACATCCAAAGTGGTTTGTTTGTTTACCTAGCACACCTATGAACATATTCACATGTGTGTAAATGCACAATAGTGCTGCGACCAACGAAAAGATGGACATTCGCTTTTTTTTGCAACATACTTGATGTAATGGGTCTCGCTGCCTTTACTGTTTGCAAAGAAATTGACCATATCAATAAAAAAGATGCACGGCGTATATTTCTATACAATTTATCGAAATCTTTGGTAATGCCCAACGTCGAAAATCGTATGAATAATGCTAACATTCTCAAACACCCATCGTGTCGTCGTGCATTCGAGTCATTTATCGGCCGTCCACTAGGCATTCCAAACCAAATGATAGCATCGACATCAGGACCCGATACACTCAAAGGAAGAAAAGACTGCCGTATTTGTTCACAAACAGGCGACAAGTTACGCCGTAAAACTCGATTTTTTTGTTCAAAATGCTTTCATCCGGTATGCCAACAACATTCAAAAATTGATTATATATGTTTCAATTGCGTTCCACAACCACCAGAGTAATCAATTGTACAAAAAATCCATTGAAAACGCTCTCAAATCCAACACATATGGTCAAAATAAAGTAAAAAAAATATACATGAGAACAATGTGTTTTATTCCAAACTTCGAAGTCGGATTTTTGTTTTTTTTTCTTGTTTAGGTTGCTTATGAAATGCCATAACCGAATACAAAAATCAGAATTAAAAAATATGTATTCCAACGGATTATATACGCGTCTAAAAATAGCATATGTGTCCATACAAATACACGTAAGTATGTATATGAGGGTCTGGCCAGGCACCATCCGCATAAAGTAAGTGTAGCAGACTGTCCGCACAGAGGAGGGTTATGCTATAAACAGAATAAGGGCGTCAGCGAATATTCGCTCGACGTCGTTGCTTAAAATGCACACGGTTATACGAAGTTGCCCACAACACAGCGAATTTCGCCGCGTCAAAACGCCGCAATAGCTCTAATTCTAATGGTAGCGCCGGCGACTGGCGAATAGCAGAATTTACACATCAAAAAACATATGCATTTGTATAAAATCTTTGAGATTTTGTTTCGAAAATGAGGGTTTGTACTTTCTGCTGGCAATGACTTATATTTTCAATCATAGTTTTTCGAAATTCTGAAAACAACATGAGTTCGCCATTCGCTGTCATTGTGTTTCTTCGGCGTATTCGCCTGGCGAATATTCGCTTACGCCCTTATTCTGTTTATAGCATTAAATATTTTTGTTTACTCCTTCAAGTATGTTATAAAATATGGTAAAATTTAAAGGAATGAATATATGCCTAAGGCACATCCTAAGAGTATGCAAGAAATCATGTGGCAAGAAATTTTAATTTTTTGCACTTTTAACCGGGTATAGCTCCCTTACGCTCCACTTTATAATAAAAGTGTTTTGGAAGAATTACTTGGCTTATCGTAGACTACATTTTGCTTTCATTTAAGAACACCCAACTTCAGCTTAACCATAGATATAAGCCAACAAGTAGACAAACAAACTTAGAAAAAATTTTTCCATAGAGTCTTACCGATAGCTCAAAACAGTAATGATGCAGCTCGATTTCCCGTGCCCGAATAAGGGGAAGCCGTTGTCGCCGACCTTGTCTTTTTTTCGACTACCAGAGTTATTACACTGTTAAAATTTTAGGGGAAAATGTTTGTCTTCCAAAACGACTGAACTATGAATAAAAAAAAAACTGTAATTTATAAAAAAGTAAAAATTTAGGAAAAATTCTCGCCGCCAACAGGGATTGAACCCCGAACCTCGATACTGCCGAGTCCCAATGTGAACCACTGAGCTATCGAGCCCAATCATACACAGCGCGTAGGGAAATGTGAACTGAGGCCTAACTACTCTTTCAGGTTCATGTGGTAGGTGAAATTGCTAGTCATCAAGGACTGCACTTTGGCATGCCACAAATATAGTTGAACTAGCTGCGACATGCATAAATATTTGTCCATATTTTAAGTTTTCAAATTACGATAATAAAACGACGGCAACTACCAAATACGTTTCATATAATTAAAGGCTCGGAAGATGTGACGTCCAACTTCGTGAATCATTTGAGGAAGCAACATGGAGTATATCGTTACCTTAATGAAGAAAGGACACAACTAATATTTTTTTCAAAATCCACTTTTTTGCGTATTTCGATATATCGCCTCCAAATACACCATTTCAAAAAATGCGGTTCTTAGATCAAAAATAACGAATATTCAATCATTTAAAAAAGAAGCCCTAACTGACTTCAAACAATTATTTCAACAAAAGTCCCTAACTCACTTCTATTGTGGCAGCTTAATTTCGAAATTTTGGACCCACTGAGTTCAACTTTGGAACATAGCTTAGGTACTGCTGGAACCCATAATTGGAAAAACTGAAAAAAAAAATTCTACCGTAGCTGTTTTTTGTGCTAAGCCCACTCATAGTTGATAAACAGAGTTCTTATGAACCCCCCAGGGCCGGAATATGGGGGGCCAGGGGGGCCAGTGGCACCGGGCCTCCACCACGTGGGGGCCCCCACCAGCAGTGATCAAATTAATTTTTTTTATTTATTATAGTTTTCAAGATATTCAGTAACTACTCTCTTAAAAATTTCACTTGTTTATACGGTTATTCAGTGGACTTAAGAATTGAAAAACCCTTTTATCAATCACAAAACGTACTTTTGCTAACAATCAATCTGTCGTTTAGTGAAAATATGCTACATACATAGTAAATTTTATTTTATAATATTCGCTCTACTCAGACTCGCACTTGACCGCTTTTTCGTGGAGCAGCGGATTTGTGTTGCGGAGTAAGTGATTTTATGACGATTTATTTTAACCCTTTCGCCCTTACTGAGACAATACGTCGAAGCAATTTTCAACTCTTCATAACTTCTTTAGTACTTCCAATATTTCTATATTTGAAAAATTCCAATAAGACCATAAATATTCTATGTGGTGAAATTGCCATATGTATGTGGTGGAAACAAGTAAACGAAATAAGTCTGAAGGATCATTATAAAAAGCAGTGATGCCTGATCAGCAGATTTTCGGCTAGATCTAGCAGATTTTGAAGTTGGACAGCGGAGAAAAATGCATTCTTGCGGTTAGCAAAAAATCGAGCGGAATTTTTTCCGTACATTTTTGACCGAATTTGAATTACATGTTCTGTGGTCGTGCGCAAAAAGATAAAACAAAATTTATGTTCCATTTGTCCTCACCGAGCAGAGAAAAAAGAATTCCCCTGATCTGGGAATAATGGTCCACTACTTGTGAACATATACCTACCAGAAGTTGTTTTCAACTGTTGGTGAGGTTTTCCGAAATTCTGTGCGAGCAAGTGAAATTCAAATATCATGTCTCTGACAAACAACTTGTATTTTTTTTCTATTAGTAACCTTTCTTATCATACGAATTTCTGAGACAGAAACATTTTTTTAAGAAAACTACACTTCTTATTCGAGAATAAAACTGCTATTTTTGAACTAACCGCAAAAAAACTGTTGCCAATTTTTGCAGTGGAGAAAGATCGTTTTCGAAAATGAAAATTATCAAAAACAGATTACGGACAAGCATGGGACAGGAACGTCTGACTAGTTTGATGATTTTGAGTATCGAAAGCGACATATTAAAAAAATTATCGTTTGAAACTCTCATTGAAGAATTCGCTAGGATAAAATCGAGAAAAGTTTATATGGGTTGAAAAGACGCTGAATAAAAAAAAATATTTTATGAAAACTGTTAAATAAACAAAATGTGAACGTTGAAAAATATTTTCATTCTTATAATTGATAACCTTTCTACAAACACATTTTCTGCTATTGTGTGAAATTTCATCCTATATCTTTCAATTAACAGAGGGGCCACCACCATTCTCTGGCCCCCGGGCCCCCGGCAACCTTAATCCGGCTCTGGAACCCCCATATCGTATGAAAATTTCAAAATTAGTTGTGAATGTTACTCATTTGTAGGTACAATTTAAATGAGCATTTAACAACAAAAATTAAAAAAATAAAAACCGGCCCAGCTTTGCCAAAGAAAGCAAGTAAGGGTGCTATAGTCGGGCGAGCCTGACAAGCAATACCCGACACAGATACACATCGCACACTAATCACTAACCCAGCACAATTCAAAAATTTTTTGATCACTCATGTTTGCCAACATTTTACTGTAGGAAAAGCAACACTTGGAAATTTAACATTGATATTTATTGATTCTGCAGTTATTTAAGAATAATATAAATTTAGAAAATAATTTGTTTTTACTTTAAATTTGAGGAAATACTTATGCACGCAATCGTTGACTCAGCTTGGCCTGTTTCAATCGTTGACAAAAATTTGTTCAAAGATTAATTCGATTGCACTGGCTTTGAAGTTTTGAGTCGAGCTTCAATAAAATTGACTTCGACCACGGATTCCAATTCCAAAAAGATCACATTTCGTCAGCGAAATATTAGAGCTTCCCGACATAAAAAACAACACAAGGTCTAAAGATTTTCATTCATTTTTATACCTGACACACTCTGTGTCGATGGTATATTGCGATTGTATGGTTGTGTGTGTTACACCATACAAAATATATATAGAAATGATTAGCGTCACCAGGAGATTGGATTTAGACATGTCCTCTGTCTGTCCGTGTGGCTGTTTTAATACAGTTTTCTTATGGAAGGCGTTGAGCTATCTTGACGAAATTTGGCATGTGTACTTACGGGGACATAGGTCAGAACAAATTCGAGAATGGATCCGATCGGACCATGTTTAAAGGTTCCTCCAGTACTAGGGTATGTTACGGAAATCACAAAAACTCCTCTAAAATCGAAGTTTTTTAAGATATTTTGATGAAACCTGATATTTGAGCATATTTAAAGGCCAGTTATATGAGTTCCGAAAATTTGAAAAGTGGGCGTGGCCAAAGGGCGTTTTTCGAAAATTGCCTCCTACACCCGAAATTCAAATGGGACTTGAACGAAATTTGGCACTTATGCTTCTTTTGTAGCCATAAACATCCTCTCCAAAAATTTTCCATTATTAAGGGTACCTATAGTACTAGGGTCTGTCACAAAAGGGTCAAAGCTGCCCCAAAATCTGATTTTTTCGAAATATTTCAATGAAACTTAGAATTTGAGCGTATATTTAAGCCTCCGATTATAATTCAAAAAAATTGGAAAAGTGGGCGTGGAAAAGGTTTAAATTCGTCGTTCTTCCGGTAACTTCGATGTCAAGGATGCCCACGCACTGAAAGGCCAATTGTCGAAAATGTCGAAAAATCATGGAAATTTATCGATCCGACCGTCATGTTAGCACTGTTTCGATTGCAAAAGAGCTAAAGATTGCACAAAAAACCGTTTGGAACCATTTGAATAAGGCTGGATACACAAAGAAGCTCGATTATGGGTGCCACACGAGTTAACTCAAAAAAACCTCATAGACCGAATTTCCATCTGCGAATCGCTGCTGAACCGCAACAAAATCGACCCATTTCTGAAGCGGTTGGTGACTGGTGATGAAAAGTGGGTCACTTACGACAACGTCAACGCGAAAACGGTCGTGGTCGCAACACGGTGAACCGGCGGAAACGGTGGCCAAGCCAGGATTGACGGCCAGGAAGGTTTTGCTGTGTGTTTGGGTGGGATTGGCAGGGAATTATCTACTATGAGCTGCTCCCATACGGCAAAACTCTTAACTCGGAACTCTACGTCAACAATTGGACGTCTGAAGGAAGCAAATCGCCCATAAGCGGCCAGCTTTGGCCAATAGGAGAGGAATTGTGTTCCATCAGGGACAACGCCAGGCCACACACATCGATAGTGACTCGCCAGAAGCTCCGGGTTTGGTTAGGAGGTTCTTCTGCATCCACCTTATAGTCCGGACCTGGCACCAAGTGATTACCATCTGTTCCTGTCCATGGCGAACAATTTTGCTGGTGAAACATTCGCTTCAAGAGAGGCTTCTGAAATTCGACTGTCTCAATTTTTTGCTAAAGGAACGAGGGCTTCTTGAGAGAGGCATAATGAAATTACCTTTAAAATGGAACAAGTTATCGAAACAAAACAGCGCATATTTGACCTAAATCGGGTCATTCTAACTATCTTAAATAAAGCCCTCAATTTAATGCAAAAATAATGGATTTTTTTTTACTACACCAATATTAAAAAAATTATCGTTTGAAACTCTCATTGAAGAATTCGCTAGGATAAAATCGAGAAAAGTTTATATGGGTTGAAAAGACGCTGAATAAAAAAAAATATTTTATGAAAACTGTTAAATAAACAAAATGTGAACGTTGAAAAATATTTTCATTCTTATAATTGATAACCTTTCTACAAACACATTTTCTGCTATTGTGTGAAATTTCATCCTATATCTTTCAATTAACAGAGGGGCCGACCACCATTCTCTGGCCCCCGGGCCCCCGGCAACCTTAATCCGGCTCTGGAACCCCCATATCGTATGAAAATTTCAAAATTAGTTGTGAATGTTACTCATTTGTAGGTACAATTTAAATGAGCATTTAACAACAAAAATTAAAAAAATAAAAACCGGCCCAGCTTTGCCAAAGAAAGCAAGTAAGGGTGCTATAGTCGGGCGAGCCTGACAAGCAATACCCGACACAGATACACATCGCACACTAATCACTAACCCAGCACAATTCAAAAATTTTTTGATCACTCATGTTTGCCAACATTTTACTGTAGGAAAAGCAACACTTGGAAATTTAACATTGATATTTATTGATTCTGCAGTTATTTAAGAATAATATAAATTTAGAAAATAATTTGTTTTTACTTTAAATTTGAGGAAATACTTATGCACGCAATCGTTGACTCAGCTTGGCCTGTTTCAATCGTTGACAAAAATTTGTTCAAAGATTAATTCGATTGCACTGGCTTTGAAGTTTTGAGTCGAGCTTCAATAAAATTGACTTCGACCACGGATTCCAATTCCAAAAAGATCACATTTCGTCAGCGAAATATTAGAGCTTCCCGACATAAAAAAAAACACAAGGTCTAAAGATTTTCATTCATTTTTATACCCGACACACTCTGTGTCGATGGTATATTGCGATTGTATGGTTATGTGTGTTACACCATACAAAATATATATAGAAATGATTAGCGTCACCAGGAGATTGGATTTAGACATGTCCGTCTGTCTGTCCGTGTGGCTGTTTTAATACAGTTTTCTTATGGAAGGCGTTGAGCTATCTTGACGAAATTTGGCATGTGTACTTACGGGGACATAGGTCAGAACAAATTCGAGAATGGATCCGATCGGACCATGTTTAAAGGTTCCTCCAGTACTAGGGTATGTTACGGAAATCACAAAAACTCCTCTAAAATCGAAGTTTTTTAAGATATTTTGATGAAACCTGATATTTGAGCATATTTAAAGGCCAGTTATATGAGTTCCGAAAATTTGAAAAGTGGGCGTGGCCAAAGGGCGTTTTTCGAAAATTGCCTCCTACACCCGAAATTCAAATGGGACTTGAACGAAATTTGGCACTTATGCTTCTTTTGTAGCCATAAACATCCTCTCCAAAAATTTTCCATTATTAAGGGTACCTATAGTACTAGGGTCTGTCACAAAAGGGTCAAAGCTGCCCCAAAATCTGATTTTTTCGAAATATTTCAATGAAACTTAGAATTTGAGCGTATATTTAAGCCTCCGATTATAATTCAAAAAAATTGGAAAAGTGGGCGTGGAAAAGGTTTAAAAAAATCGGCATATTGGGCCCCTTATGCCCTTAAACACCTCTTCATATGTATAAAAACTTATGTGAACATGTGCGTCTGTGTCGGGTATTTTATTATCAAGCTCACCTGACCCTTACTTGTTTCTTAATAGAATATTAAGGATAGAGTTCTGGCATGATTTGTATTATATGTAAACAAAAACTTCAGATCATTCTCATAAGATGAACTAAGTAAGCTTTGTGGTGTTGCCCCCAAAGAGTTCATCACATGAATTTCCTAAAGAAATATTGAGAGTTTTCCTGCTGGGTAAGAGAAATAATTCAATCAGGTAAGCGCTTTTCGCCACGCTCTCGTATTTGCGTTAAAATATGGAAGAGCATTTGGAACTCAATTGCTCTAAAAACAAGCGTGCAAGTTACAATTTCGAAAATTTTTGAATTAGGATCCTGTATGAAATGGCACATCTTCTTATCTCTATTAGCTTTGCTTGACTGCACTGAATTGTTATTAAACATATTAGGTAAAGTGGAGTTGATATATCGATCTAATTTTATTTTGCTAACAGTTCATATTTCAAGGGCGTTCAAACCCTTACTACCCAACCCCAACCCCCTTTCCCTCCGCACCCTCCGTACGCGCCTGATCATCACTCTGATTTGGGTTTGCGCAAGTTGAAGGGTTAAGTGCCTTCAACATCGCACTTAAACAATATAAAAGCATTATGCAGTTCACACGAAAGTTAAAATTTTTTCTCAAATCTCTCTCCAATTTAACGTTATCAATTAACTGTTGAATGAAGAACAAAACCAACTTCAAAATTAACTGATTTTATTATCCAGTGATTTAGACGATAAGAAATTTTAATATAAACAACTTATTTAATCAACTTTTCAAAAGTAAAAGTCATAAAGTTAAGATAAATTGCTAGATGTTTTTTTGTACCTACAGAGAGAAATTATGGGCAATAGCAGAAAGTAGCGGTAGCGACGAGAGTCAACCACTTCAATTTGTCTTCAAAGCGAGTCGCAGAATGGAGAATCAACGGCAACGAGTAATCAGCCGCGTAAGGAACGAGTTCGACAAGCAGCAGTCTCGTTTGGAGCTTACTGCCATTAACTGGTTCGAATCGTGCGCGAAAAATTTCATACTCCAAATAATTTATCGTCAAAATTGTCGGAAGAAAATTGTGCAGAATAACTAAATTCGAAAAAAAGTACAATACCGCAAAATTTTGAAATGTTTTCCGCCTCAACTGTATCGTGCCATGTGGAATTGGCACGGACAACGAAAATCTTTTACAGCGGCGACGAAGTGTGCGGCAAGATCACACTGAAAGTAGCAAAGAAAGTTTATGTGGAAGGTTTGATTGTTCAAAGAAAGACTTTTAATAAGCATTATTTATCTTTTAATTTAAATTGCAACTACCATGCGATCAACAGTTTATTTTCATCTTACTTTGCATTTAAAACATACCGCAGTATTTTTATCCCGCAAGCAAATAAATAATTCGTTTATCGGCGATTTGCTTTAAACGAAGTTCGATTGATTTTTTTTTTCCTAAACGAACTTTTCATTTGGAAAACGTTAAGACGTTTGAAATGAATACTTTCTCCGTTTGCAGCAAACTACTTAAATATAATTTAATTGCAATCGTTTGACGGTTCGATTGAAATTCGTTGAAACTAAATTAATATTTTCATTTGAATCTGATTTGATGTTTTCTTCACAAAACCAAATGCCTGTCGCGGCGTTGTGGATAAGGTGCATTATTTCAACAAATGAAGGATCAAAAGAACGATAAAATTCTTTTCCTGTAAGACTTACTCAAAGCAGATAACGGTTATACACCTTTTAATTTCGATAAAATTACCGAGCGCTGCTTTTCCTTTTTTTTTTGCTTCGTTAAAATGTGATCATGTGATTTGCATTTGAAAATTACAAAACATCAGATCCTCACATGTCCTTTATAATACAAATTAACGTTTTTGCCCTTTTGGAAATTTTTCATACTCCTGATCAAGAAGTTGAGTATGTTCGTAATGCGTTGCTCGAAAAATTTAAATTAAGGTTATTGTTTCAAAGCTTTTTGTTTTAATGTAAGCCCTTTGTGATTTCGGCTCCTTTGAAATATTCTCTTAAGAACTGATACCTTCTTGCTTTTACGCCTTTAAAGTAAGAAAATACCTAACATTTTCGCATTTATTTAAGTTGCAATTCGACTGTAATAAGATAAACTTCAACTTGAATTACACTAATTTTTAAATTTCAACCTCAGTGCACCCAAAAAGCATTTAAAAGCATGAATTAAATACATTTACGTGTGACGCTTAGTGTGCCTTTATGTAATGTCATCCACCCCAACTAGTTCATAAAAATTAATTAAACTTAAATTGAAACAAGATGTTTAAGCGAAAAATCATTTCACTAACACTAATCAATCGAAGTTGAAATCTCAACAAAAATTGCAACAGCTTTAAGAGAATAAAGAAAGTATTGAATTCACATGCCAAATCAGTATTCGTTGCTACACCTGCGCAAGTGTTACGAGAATAAAGATATCTTTATAACATAATCACTTTTTAGTTTTTCAGCACTCGGATATAAGAAAAGAATAAAGACAAGTAAGGGTGTTATAGTCAGGCTTGCCTGACAATAGAAAACCCGACACAGACACACATGTTCAAATAATTTTAAATATCAAGAGTGGTTTAAGGCCATTAATGGCCCCATATACCGACTTTTGTTAAACTTCTTTATGAAAACCGCCCCTTTGCCACGCCAACTTTTCCAATTTTTTTGAATTCAAATCGGAGGCTTAAATATGCGTTCAAATTCTAAGTTTCATTGAAATATTTGGATAAAGTAAGATTTTGGGGCAGTTTGGAGATTTTTGTGACAGACCCCAGTACTAGAGGTACCCTTAATAATGGACTGATCAAGGAAGATTTTTTGAGAGGATGTTTATGGCTACAAAAGAAGCATAAGTGCCAAATTTCGTTCAAGTTCCATTTGAATTTCGGGTGACGCCCTTCTGCCACGCCCACTTTTGCAATTTGTGTTAATCATATTTTCCTCATTTATCATAATATCTTGTAAAACTTCGATTTTATAGCAGTTTATGTGATTTTCGTAACAGACCCTAGTACAGGAGGTGCCCTTAAAAATGGTCAGATCGGGTCCATTCTCGAAGTTGTTCTTACTCATGTGCCTGTGAGTTTGCATACCGAATTTTGTCAAGATAGCTCAACTCCTTCTATAGGACAGACAGACGGACAGACAGTACGGACATGGCTAAATCAAATCTCCTGGTGACGCTGATCATTTCTTTATACATTTTATATGGTCTATCTCGACTGGTTGTGGGTGTTACACACAACAACACAAACGCAATTTAGCCACGACACAAAGTGTGTCGGGTATAAAAATCCGGGTTTAGAGAAATTATTGTGATTTTTATAACAGATTCTAGCAGATAATTCTTGTGTTGATCATCCGAGGCTTGCCAAATCAGCAGGATTATCATCGGATTTTACATGCCTCCAGTCAGAAGTGTTCGATCGTTCCAGAGTTTTCGAGACACGATTTACGACAAACGATGACCAAGTGCCGGGGGGTTTCCGAAAGGGCTCTACAAAGTTCAAGACCAGGCAAGGATATGCTGTTTATAGATGGGTATTTCCACAGAAAATGACCCCTCACAGCTCAAAAATAATTTTAATTTTAATTTTTTTTTCGTTAATATTTCACAAAATAAATGTATTTGTCATTTACCGGAAGATTTACTTTCATTTTCCTTATAATAACAAAAATACGCAACTTTGAATTTGGTACAATGTGTGCGGTTTTATTCTCATGAATTTCACGGTCAATTTTAGCCCTTCGTCAACAGTTTTTTAACGGTAGTTTATGAACAAAACAAAAACGAGCTGAAAGCTGAAAGTTTTTTCAATGACCAACAAAAATTTTAAAGGCGAGAAGTTAAAATTAAACATTTTGTGAATTGTTTAAAAATAACCTTACTGAATGTAACGACCCTAAAAGAACAAAAGTTTGATTTTATCGTAATTATTTTAAACGAATTCATTTTATTGTTGCAGAAAGTATGAAGGTAAGTAAGATGAAGAATTTTGTAAGGCGAAATTAGCGTCAAAAGCCTCCTATGATTTCTTAAACATTTTTTTAAAGATGTAACGACCGTTACTTTTTTTGGGGTTTTGTATTTGAACTGTTTTCGTCTTAAATGATTGATTGGAATCTTACTAATTTAGCTGAAAAATTAACGTTTTTAATTTATGCTTTGCAATACAAGACTTTAATGTTGACATAACTTGGACTTTATTTGCATCTGATCATGGAAAGGGTCCAGTATATGGTATAGGGGCCTCCGTAAAAAGATGCAATTATGTCCCGGCAAGCATTTATACACGCTGCAAAAGAAGCCTTTAACTTCTTTAAAACTAAAAAAAACATGGGATGGTATTGCAGTATTGAACTCTGATAAAGACAAAGTAAAATCCGAAGCGGAACTTTTAAAAAAAATGTTGGGAAAATATTAAACCCATCAACAACATTCAGAAACAGCATTATTTTCAAAAAGCGAACGTAAATTCAGTGCAATCAGGCTTAACAGGCTTATCAACTTTAAAAGTGAACAGCCTTTAACGCTTATAGGAATGGGCATCGAGCATTAGAATATCGATATTCTATATCGCCCATATCCTATATAAAGCCGATACGAAATATCGATTTTTGTTATAGAAAATGCCGATATATCGATATATCGCCAAAATATAAGAATAAGTCTAAAGTCAGACATACTTAAGAACTAAATGTTCCGGAACATGTTGTCTGACTTTAGACTAAAGCGCCAAATAAACATTCAGTCTTACTGATCAATCACCCGTGTAGCTGTTCATGTAATCTTGCCCATACTTTTTGGAGAGAAAAACTTGCTCTCAATTGTTGAACGTTGTATGAAGTGTCGAAACACTTTTGGGGATCTAAGAAGGCTAAGTATAACGATTTGGTTAGGAAAATATGAAATAATTTTAAAAGGAAAACTAAATCTCTTATTCACTTCGTAACTAAAAACAAACATGTATAAAAAAAAGGACTAAATTGGTTTTGTCATGATCTAGGTACTGGGATAAGAAAAAAAGAGAAGCACAGATTTTTCCGGAGCATTTAGCCAACAACCATCTCTTTTCTTCGGACGTCTTCCTCCACTTACTTATTGTTTCAAAACATTTGTTCGTGTGTGTGACTATCGATTTAGTGTCAAAATAAAAAAATTAAATCTTCGATAACATCGAAGCAAAATATCGATGTTGATGATATCGTGCCATTTGATTATCGAATAAAAATTATTCATAATCCAGACAGGAAGTATCGATATCTCGAAATATCGATACAATATCGCCCATCCCTAAACGCTTATAATATAACGAAGTTTATTCTTCACCGCGAATAAAATTATGCAAGAAACCGAATACTCTAATTTTACGCTATAGAAAGGATTTTCATTTATGTGTTTCCTTTTTTGTTACAGAAAATAAATTAATTTAATCACCAAAATCGTTGGACTTTTTGTAATGTAACGACCGTTACCTTTTCAAGACATTTTTGCTATTGGAATTAATTTAGTTTGGTTTGAAAACAAACCCATTCCTTCAACAAAACGTATCGAAGAATTTAATAAGATTTTTTACTTGGCACATTCTGTGCAAAATTTTACACATAATGATGTTAATTTCCGAAATTCGAAAACAACACATTTATAAAGTAACGACCGTTACCTTTTCAATGGTCGAAAAAAGTATTTAAGTTTGTGTTTTTATGAATTCTTTCGATAGCTACGGATTTGTGAACTTTCGTAGGTTCGAAATTAAGAAATCCTCGTGGCATATATGCTTTGGTTGGAATTTTATTTAAGAAATCTCCGAAAATCGGTAACGACCATTACTTTGGAAACACCCAGATGCTACTCTCGTTTTTGAAGATTAGATATTTGAAGATTTCATTTAAATTTGTTATACACCGTAGGTAGACGCAGGCTGCATACGCCTTTTCCGATGCATCGCAAAAGGCATGAAGTTGATGACGTTGACCGGGCGCATAGTGCGTCGATCTCGGGAGTTGGGTTGATTCGATGGAATAAAGATTCTGCAAAAAGAGCTTGAATGTGGTATTGAGACTTTCGGGTATGGAGTCCTCCCAATCGAACGCACACAACCAGATTTTTTGCATAAGGATTTTAGCAGATACAATCACTGGAGCTTACCATCCAGCAGGATCGAGGTTGCTGACAGAACCTCCCGCTTCGTATAAGAAGATTTGTCAACGGAAGTTTGTACTTTGATGAAAATTTCATCAGAGATAGCATTCCTCCGAATTCCTTAGGCTTGGTTCTTCTAATATAAGAAAATTTTGCTCTAACAGCTGTTCTTGAGGAATATTTGACAGAATAGAAGTAGAGTTGGAAGTCTATTTCCGCAAAGAAAACCCGGCACTTTCGAGTGCATTATAAAATTGAGTTCGTGAATGTATTGAGGTTTCAAAATCGTGGCCTCCAGCCAGGCACGGCAGAACGCTGTTTACTTGGGGTAGGTGTACCCAGTCGAATTTTTCCGAGTGGGTATTTTACACACTCGAGATTTTTCAAGTAAATATTTTACTCTGTGGGAATATCACGGAATTTGTATGCTGTCAATTAACTATACAATCTATTGTACGATTGCGATTGTATTGCAGATAGTATGCCTCGCCACTAACTTTCAAACAGCGCCCTCAGATTGTGGATGAAATATCAATTTTGTATACAGGAATTTTTCTTCGTTAGTAATTTTAAAGAAAAAGTTTGATGCTGCCGGTTCAAGAAATATGAGAAAGGTTTAAAAAAACACTGCCAAGCTCCTCTCCTAACGTAGCAAACTGTCGTGCTATGAGCGAAAAAATCAAATTATTTTAAACTTCGTGCAAGAAGCCGTCCACCAGCTAGGCACTTCTACTTCAAGTCCACCAACGGAACAATTTATAGTACAATGAGTGTAAATCGTACGATAGATTGTATAGTTAATGGGTAGCTTTACGGTGCGAGTTGTGACGAAAACGTGCAAACGCCAGCATAGACAAAATTACCCATAACAAGCTGTGCCCAGCAGGAAAAGTCCCCCTGACAAAATCAGTGATGTCAGGGTGACTTTGGAGCCGGCACGCATGCCAAATCGCAGGATACTATGTGTGACATTTGTATACAAACTGACAGGAACTTCTTGGGTGACTTTGTCTATGTTCTCACTATAGGGGTTAAGTTCTTAACCCGATACTTTAACTCAAAGCGTTCATATCAGCTTTGAGCGAGTTAGGGTTTACTAAAGTCATATGACCCAGCCGGAAAGTGGACTACTTCTGCACTACTTCCGAAGTGGTGAAAATTCATACTGCGGCTACTCGCATTACTAATCCTAACTGTTAATGAAGTTTGTTAGAAGATGGCCGCTGTTTTCATTACATCCATGCGATAATGTCCGGATTGGGAGTTTGAAATATAAAAAACGCGCAACGTATATCTGATATACTATATCATCGAGAAATTGCAAATAAAAATGGAGTTTGCTTTATTAGAAATGGTTAAAGAAGCTGAAAAAGCCAAAGGAATATTGGAAGCAATATTACTTCAATATATACTTCAAACTTTGTAAAAAGTACAACAATTAAAATATTGCACACCTGTATAAAAATTTTCAGACCAAACAAAATTTGTTGGCATTTTTTAAAGAAAAATTAATGGAAAATCATAGAAAAATTGTAAACTAATTTTGTTTGGTCTGAAAATTTTTATACAGGTGTGCAATTCAATTCAATTGAATTGAATCGGCCTTTCGATAAATAAAACAAACAAACTGTTTAAGTCCTCGAGATAAAAAATAAAATAAAATAAACGGCACCCATTTTCGATGACAGTGTGATAAGTAGAGCTCGGATTTTGAATATTTTGCATTTTTTTGAATTATTTTGCATTTGATTGTGCTTTTTGAATATTTTAGTCACTGAAGTAGGCTTTTTGTTTTAATTTGACAATTCAAAATTTAAATAGACATACTAAATCGAACTTATTTTTTAAAAATGCCTAAAGAGGGTAAACTAATTCAAAGTGGCTTCGTGGGTTAAGCAACAAGTTTTTGGTCGTTGTTGAAGGCCGCATATACGGTAGTTGTTTTCGATTTACTACGGAATAAAAGACTGGGAAGCTGCGAATGCCATAGTCGGACCGACTTTAGCTCTCTTACTTGGGTTTTTATACGCCGAAGGCCGTTTTTTGAAAATTGCCTCCTGCACCCGAAATTCAAATGGAACTGGAACGAAAGTTGGCAGTTATGCTTCCTTTGCAGCCATAAACATCCTCTCCAAAAATTCTGTGATAGGTTCGTTACACAATGCTACAAAAAATTTTTTTTCATACACTTTTTTTCTAATGGTTATTTTATGTTAGCTTAGGGCTCCCTCATTCCAAAAAGGTCATTGGTTTGATGGATTTAAGTAGCGTTTCCGAGATATGGCCAAAAATGTTAAAAAAGTCAATTTTCTCTACTTTGCCCCATATTTAGGGCCACAAGTCAATTACCGTATAAGATAGCTGAACGCATAGACCTAATTTAGAAAGGTGGAGACAGACCGTGCGCAAATTTTAAGTGCCTAAACGCCAGCCTACGACTATAATTGTGGCTCCTATGAAACCAGAAAGGCCATTTTTCGCTTATATTTTCACTTTTTTTTCTCAATTATCGAGCCATATCTTAGCAAGCAGTGCAAATTATCCCAATATTAGGCATAACAGTGCCAAGTTTAAATCAACGTTTGAAAAAATCGAACAAATGACGCCTTGTATGTAACTATGATATCTATGTATATAATATAAGTACATAAAAATACGCGTGGCAAAGGGGCGGGTTTCATACAGAAATTTAACAAAAGTCGGTATATGGGGCCCCTTATGGCGTTAAACATTGTCAGGCTCAGCTGACTATAACACCCTTACTTGTTTTTCTTGTTTCGAATAATTGTTCAATTTTTCGAATACTTTGGTATTTTTTGCATAAAAAAAATTTTTTTGGAATATTTTTGGAATATTTTTTGCATGTTTTACATTTTTTTTGAATTTTTTGAATATTTTTTGAATATTTTTTTGAATTTTTTTTACATATTCAAAATCCGAGCTTTAGTGATTAGAAATGGAAGTACTTCCAAATTCTTCTTAATATCAAATGCGAAAGATCCGATGTGCTCGAACTCAAAAACGAACAGCATCGATCTTCGATGACAGCGTCATTGGAACTGAGAAGTGCTTCTACTTTCCTCTAAATGTCGTTTATGAAATCATCGATGACTTCGTCACTCATGCGAAAATATTCGGCTGGGACTGTTCCGAAGAAAAATACACTCTCAATCAACTACCCACTCGGGAAAACTCTGTTCTACCGTGCCTGCCTTCAGCTAAGACGTCATCGACATTTATTTTATTTATTTAGTCAGAAATTGCATTGCATTTAAAAATACAAGGAATTTTTTTTTTTTTTTTTATAGCTATAGCATCTAAGGCCTTAAGCTTTTACAGATTTCTTAGATTAAGTTCTTCATTTTATATACATATTTACATTGGGCTGCACTTACTTTCTATTTATTTCAGGATATCTCAATTTTTTTTTTTTTTTTGATTTTCAAAAATTTTTTTTTTTTTAATTTTTTTTATTATTTTATATGCAGTTGCAATATGTATAAGCATACGTGTATGCATGCATATATACATGTACATAATTATATGCCTATTTAACTATGTATATACATATATTTATTATTAATATTTTCTTTTCCCCTTTCTTCAACTCCCATGTGATGTTAGATGATTAAATGTGATGTTGCTAGCTTATATGAGTGGATATAGTTTAGTAGCTTTGAGGAATGCTGCTATTTTTTTTATGTTTGGATGAGAGGGTGAGGCAAGTATTTCAAATGCATTAGCGTCTAGAAATTTTTGTACGTATGGTTGGTATTTTGGACATTCTATCAACATGTGAGAAATGGTAAGAATCGTGTTACAGGCTTGGCACTGGGGTGGAGGTGTTTTATTGAGCAGGTGATCATGGGTGAGATGACTATGGCCTAGTCGGAGTCTGATGAATTTGGTTATGTCGAGGCGTGGTAAGTTTTCTATTTTTGATAGGTTATACTGTTGTATGTTGTATTTGTTTTGATTGGCTGACTTGTAATGGTGTGAGGTGTTGTTCCAGATTTTGTTTCTGTATTGTTTGTGGTTTTTTTTCATGTGTTGTATAATGTCTGATACGTTATATAATATATGTTTTCATATTTTAGAGGGAACGAATGGGCATTTTTTGCTTCTATGTCGGCTAGTTCGTTTCCAGTTATATTGCAGTGACTGGGAACCCATAGGAGTAGGATTTTGGTTTTATTTGTGGTGAGAATATGTCTGATCTCTGAAGAGTAGAATTCATCATTGTTTATGTTCGATATTGCTTTAAGTGCGGAGAGGGAGTCTGAGCAGATCGCAAAGCTACTTTTTTTATTTTTATTAGCGTATATACATGCTGCATGTATAGCCGCAATTTCTGCTGTAAATATAGAAGCGTAAGTGGGAAGAAGTTGTTTTTTTATTGTTGTTGTCTCTGTAGTAATGCTGTAGGATACACCGGCGGCGGATTTGGAGCCGTCTGTGAATATGAATGTGTACGAGGACAGGCGGTTTTTTAATTCTGTAAATTTCTTGCGGTAGACTTCTGGTGGGGTGTCCGGTTTTATTGTTGAGTGGAGCGAGAAAATGAGTGTGGAATTATTGAACTGCCAGGGGGGGAGTGTCTGTTTAGTTGCTTTTGGGGATATTTCAACACCTAGTTTGCGGCATTGCTCGATTGTTATATGGAGTGTAGAGGGAATTTTTGGTGTTCTTTTTGCTTTTTTTAATTTTGTAAGAATAGGGTGGAGAGGTGAATCTTTGCATGCCATTAGTGTCCTATAGTTTTTTTGTGTGATGAGATTTGCTCTGTCTTCTATAGGTGCTATATCTGCCTCATAAAGAATGCTGTTAAGGGGAGTTGTCCTATGTACGCCAAGGGCGAATCTCAGCGCTGAGTGGTATATAGTTTTTAATTTGTTAAGATGTGTTTTTGGAGCTCTTCCGTAAAGGTTAAGGCAATAGTCTATTTTAGACAGGATTAACGCATTGACGATTTGCAGTACTGTGATTGGGTTGCAATTGAATTTTGGGCTCGATAGACATTTTATTATGTTGAGTCTGTTGGTGAGTTGAGTGCTGAGTGTTTCTATGTGCGTTTTCCATTTGTAGTTTTTAGTAATTGTTAGACCAAGGATTTTGAGTGTGTGTACGTTTTCAAGCTGAAAGATATCTGAGTGTATTTGCAATTTGCAGTTTTTTTTCCGGCAGATATGAAGGTGCTTGCATTTATTGACCAAGAGGGATGCTCCTGAGTATTCGCACCACTCTATGATGTCCGAAAAAATTGCGTTTATGTTGAGTATGTTAGTGCTTTTGTTTAATTTTGCGTATAGTGTAAAGTCATCAGCATAAGCATTGAATTCGAAGTTTTTATGTTTCCCTAGTACATTATTTAGTTTGTTGTAGGCGATAGTAAATAGCATTACCGAAAGGGGTGAGCCTTGCGGAACGCCGTTAGCTAGGGGTTATGATGTCCCTTTTTAATCAGGACTTTCCGACTGAAAGTCGGTTGTGGTTTGGGTCCAGCGGTGTTGTTGTCTTCTAAAGCCTGTTTTAGCGTTATGTTCATGCTTAAATCTTCCGTGAATAACTCCGCAATAAATCCAGTAAATCCCAAAAGGATTTGGGTGTTGTCCTCTGCCTTAGGATTTCGCAGGTCTTTAGTTAGTTGTCCAGGATGGCAGGATCGCCATATGATGTCCCTTTTTAATCAGGACTTTCAGTCGGAAAGTCCTTTATTGATGTTTATGGAACATCAGTATTTTTGGTGAAAAAAAAAGGAAAGAGGCAAAGTCTTTTTTCGGTGGCGGTTGCTACGCCTTATTTTATTCTTAGGCGACTGGAACGCCTGGGTTCAAGTTTGAACATTGAATGTGAATTCTTAGAGCTAAAAATCTATATTTATATCATTTTTACATATGGTTCTTAGTTGCTATTTTTCGTTTGCTTATCTACGGTGTCGAATGGAAAAGGGTCACTTGGATTTTCCCAACTACCGGGGTCGTATTGCAAATGACACATGTACTGCAGTTGGTGCATTGTTCTTGCTTTGACCTTTTTTGTGTTTGAGCAATAAAGTTGATTTGAGTCATCATAAAAATGAGCATTGTTTGTAAGTGAAAGTAGTAAAAGAAAATAGCATAACTGCCTGTGGGAAATATCGCGTGAGTGACTTTAATTGAGTGATTAATATGAATGCCAGTAGGGAATATTACATAAGTGACTTTAAGTGACCGTTTGTCCATAACAGGGTTTTGAGGAGGAGGTTGTGTTTCCGTTTAAAACTAAGATTTTTCTGTTTGTTAGAAATTTCCTTATGCAGTTCATGATTTTTGGTCCAACTCTCCACTTTTGCAGTTCCCCTATGATAGTATGTATGCCTATTTTATCAAAGGCTTTACTGAAGTCAAGTGAAATGATTGAAATGTGATTTTTACGTGATAGCGCTGTAGTGGTTTGGTAGTCTAGAGCGGCTAGAGGATCAAGCACTGACTTGCCTTTTTGAAATCCCATTTGGCGGCTGTCCAGGAGCTTGCCTTTTTTTGCAAACCACCGCAGCCTGGTTGCTATTATTTTATCCAGGAGCTTAGATATGCAAGTATTGAGTGATATGGGTCTGTACGAGTCTACTGTCGTCTTGTCTGCGTTCGGTTTGGCGATGGGAATGACCGCACTCGTTTTGAATTGTTGTGGGATATAATTGTTGAAGATTAAGTTCAATAGATTGAGTAGTCGGATTGTAACCGGTTTAGAT
The DNA here is from genome assembly GCA_020466095.1 of Chlorops oryzae. Taxonomy (NCBI): domain Eukaryota; kingdom Metazoa; phylum Arthropoda; class Insecta; order Diptera; family Chloropidae; genus Chlorops; species Chlorops oryzae. The sequence continues at coordinate 95,360,798 of CM035808.1, read as the reverse complement.
AGGTTTTTCAGCATGGGGTAGTTTGTTCGATCTAGTCCAGGAGTTTTACCTCTTAGTTTTTTAAGCGCAAGTCTTAGTTCAATTAGAGTAATGTTTTTTTCTATATGGGCTGAGTCTATCGTTGTAGTAGTTGTTGGGGTGTTGTTGAGTGCCGCTATCTTTTCTAGCCTAAATTTTGTGGAGAAGTTGGAGTCTGAGGCAGCCTCGGACCAACGCCTGCTTAACGTTTCGGCTATTTCGAGTGGGTTTGTTATAGTTTGTTCTGCTGTAGAAAGGCAGTGTATATTGTGCCGTATTTTAAGTCCACAGAAAGTATTTATTTTGTGCCATATTTTTTGTGTAGGAGTGCTTGGCTTGATTTCAGTTGTGAAATGTATAAGGGAAGCTTGCTTTCTCAGTTTGATTTCCCGCTTAAGTTTGGCATTGGCTTTTTTATAGCTTAAGATGTTCGGTGTGTTGATATTGCGTTTTAGTTTTCTCCATTCTGCTTCTTTATTGTGTTTAAGTTCTTTTAGTGTAGCATCCCACCAGGGAACGGTGCGAGTTCCCTTAGCTCTGCTGGGAGATTGAGGAATGGATTGGTTAGCGCTTTGCAATATAATTTTTGTTAAGTTGGCGGTTTCTTTGTTAACATTGTTGCTGACTGGTCTTTCGTCATTGTATTTTTCAGTGAGGTGTTCAAATAATTCCCAGTTTGCTCTATCTATTTTGAATTTTGGTCTAAGTTTGATCTTTAGTTGTGGTTTGTGTTCAAATAGGTTAATGTAGATAGGGAAGTGGTCACTGCCGTATAGTTGTTCTTCTATCTTCCATTTTGCATTTATTGCGAGATTGGGGGTGGCGAGTGGGAGGTCTATATGTGTGAGGGAGCTATGTGTGCTGAAGTGAGTGGGAGATTTGTCATTGAGGGTTAGTAGGTTAGATTGCGTGATAAATTTGTGAAGGATATTGCCCCTGTTGTTGTTTGTCGGAGATCCCCAGCTACTGTGCCAGCTATTGAAGTCGCCTGTTAGAAGTGTGTTTTGGTTAGTATTACTGAACGCAGTTCTTAGATTTTGTATGTTGAAAGGTTTGTTGGGTGGTAGGTATGCTGATATAATGGTGAATTTTTGAGTGGAATGAATGTTCGCTCCAATTGTGTCGATATCACTGTCCGTGTTAGTGTTCAGGTGTGGAATGGATTTGTGAATGAGGAGTGCTACTCCGCCGTAAGCGCTAGAGGAAGAGTTTTTGTGTAGAAGCGAATAATTGATTGGGATGGGTATGTTTTCGGTTGAATGTAGATGTGTTTCTTGTAGAGAAATTATATGTGGACATTTTTCTTTTATTAAAATTTGCAGGTAATTGTAATTGTTAACATATCCGTTTATGTTCCACTGCATTATCTTTACCATTTGGTTTATTAAGTACTGTATATAAAAATATTCTGAGAGAGTTACGGTAGAAATAAAGGTAAGACCTGCGAGGGAGAGTTAGAAAGTGAGAATTATATATATATATATATATTATATATATATATATATACTATATATATATATATATATATATATATGTGTATAGAATGAATTTATATTCTTAGTCTATTTGTGAGTTTTTAGTTTTAGCTGCGACTTTGGGTCACTTTTTTTGTCTTTGGAGAATATTCTTAGCTTTAAGTCCTCTCTTACTTGTGATGTCAGAAGCTCTGTATGTGTTGCTAGCGATGAGTATATGCTGTTGTGCGTTGAGGGGCTATTCATATCTACGTCGAGTTCGTCATCCGAAGAGATTGATGACGTTTCTCGGTGGGTGGATTTTTGGGGCTTTGATGTGAAAGTATTGAGGTCATCGTATGTTAATGCTTTCCTTTTAGCTAGCGAGCTAGTGCTTGTGCTTGAGATAGGCCTAACTTCAGTTGTATTTAATGTGGTTTTGTTTTTAGATAATTGTGTGCTTGTGACTGACGGTGTGTTGTTGGTTGTGTTGTTTATGTTTTGAATATTCGAGTTAGTGACTATGCTGGAGTATTGATTAAGAGGATGAATGTGGCGGCTATTGTAGACAGATAGAGCTGTTTTGTGGTCAACTTTTTGCGTAACTTTGATTGCTGTAATTTCTTTTTGTTTGATGAAGCTGGGGCATTTTTTATCGAATGTGCTGTGATTTTTTTGTATTTCTGGTAGATTTCTGCAGTTTATACATGATGGCAGCTTGGTGCATTTTTCGTTCTCTGTTGTGTGTACCTCTTCGGAGCAATTGGGGCATAATTCTTCGCTTTTGCATGCTGGTGTAGGGTGGCCAAATCGGAGGCATTTTTTGCAGCGTAAAGGTAGCGGAATATATGTGCGGACGTATACTTGTTCATATCTTATCATTATGGTCTCTGGAATGTTGATTTTGTTGAACGTGATGATAATGAGTCCAGTTTCTTTAAGGTGTTCATCTTGTTTTTTCATAATTTTGCGAATTTCAGTAACCTTTTGAGATTTGAGTTCGTCTAATATTTCATTTTCGGGTATATTACGAAGTTCATTAGAATATATTACACCTTTTGAGAAATTTAGCGTTTTATGTTCAATTGATGTAACTGATATGTGTTCAATATTGGTTGATTTTAGTAGTTTTTTTGCTTGAGTTGTGTTTTTTGTTTTTATTAGGAGAGTCCCCGCTCTTGTTTTTTTACATGATTCTACTTCACCACTAACTGTATAGTCTATTGATTTTTTTTATTAAGAAGGGAGAAACATTTTCGAATGAGTCACCATCGGTTCTGCTGATTGTGATGAATTTCGGTTCATTAAATGCGTCTTTATTGTAATTTGTTGTTGCAAAGAGTTTGTTTATGTCAGGTGGCTTCGCCATGGTAGAGTTTAAAGAGAGGCTCTCTATGGAGAACTCTATTGCAGTTGCTTTTGATCTTTGTTTTTTCCTCTCTTTTTTCGGTAAGTTTTTGATAACAATAAATTTGAGTTGGTTTGTTTTTGTGATTTATGCAATTGAGAACTGGAATGCTATTCTTCCGTAAAAGTGTTTTCGCGTCTTTGCTTTAAGAAGATCGGAGCGAAACTGACGTTATCGACATATGTACACGTGATTCTTTAAAATCGAAGCTGCAAGCGGAAGAGAGTGTTCGACGTCAAAAGACAATTGGAGAAGAGTACGTATGGCTAAATAAGAGGCGCAGTTCACGCCAAAAGTAACTGTTTTTAGTTCGAGGTATTTTATTTGTTCGGAGGGCGAATGCCGGAAGAGTTTTCGTTGAAAAGGCGTATATTTAGGGTCTACTAGAATCTGCCAATACATTTTTGTAAAGTCAGCCATGAAAACGAATTTAAATAGGCACCAACTGACAGTGAGGAAGACGAGATCCGTCTGGAGCGAGGAGCCTGTATGGAGGGTGTCATTAAGACCAAGTCCGTTCGTCGAAGGGTGCGAAGCGTTGAAGACAACTCGAAGCCGTGTAGTTAAGCTTTCCTCTTTGATAACGGTATGATGCGGCATGTAATAATATTTGGTTCTACCGTCTGTGAGAGGTGGTGGAACTGATTGTGAATGGTCTAGAGTGAGATATTCTTCCAGGACTGCATCGTATTCTGCTAAGTTGAGGCTTCTTCATAAGTCGAAGTTCGTTGCGAATAAACTGATTAAAGGCTTTATTATCTTAAATGGCAGCTGCACCATATAACGTCCTTCCGGAGTGCGACATGTAGTTTTCGCATAATGCGATTCACACCATCGATAGGCTTCAGAATGAACGTTCGACTGAGGAATTTGTTCCGCTTCCCACAAATTTGATATCTGTTGTTCAAGTGATACTTCCATAAAGTGGGACAAAAACGTTGTCAGTTCCAAATGTGGTGCATCTGGGATAAGGCCTTTAATTGTCCATCCCAAGATAGTTTCTTGAGCCAATAAAGTTCCAATGATGTTTTTTCGAAGACCACTTAATAACATAGTTTGGAAGGATAGACATCACCGCCAATAAATATGTCGATGCCGGAAGATTTATGCATGTTGGGATTCGCTAGTGGCAGAAGTCGAAGTTGTTCCTGGATCTCTGTAGAGAATGAGAAGCCAACGTAGAAACTACCATGGCAATCGCACCAAGTTTTATACTGGATTCGAGAGCTGTTCCGATCACAATATTGCATGCCTAATGACTATGGGCTGAGACAACTCCATTAATACCGGAAATCTGCGCTGGGATAGGCTTCGCCGGAAGCCGAAGTAACCTTTTGAGTCGTTCAGAGATCACGGTGACCTCTGAACCTGGATCGATTAGCGCGCGAGCGGTATAAGATGTTCCATTATGAAGAATTTGCACCAAAGCCGTACCCAAGAGAACGTTCTTTGGTTTAAGATGAAAGCATGATTTTATATGCGTCAATTGATTGCTGTTGCAAGTAGATTAAGTCGATATTAAAAAAGCATTTTGCGAAGAAGAAGGGGGATTGGCAACGATGATATAGCGCGGCAAGATGTTTGCTTCGAGGGTGAATTTGAATGAGTTGCGGTGGACGTGTTCAGATAATCTCGGTGCAAGAGCGTATGATGCTTTCGATTGCATTTGAGACAGGTGCGAGTGCTTTTGCAATCCTTTAAAGGATGTGACGAAGCACTCAGAGAAAAAATCCCGTTAAATCAATGCGAATCCCATTGTTCCAATGGTTTGGACCATAACCGCAATAGTTATTATAATAGTACATTTGTACTATTATTATAATAGTCTTACCGTTTTAATTTTATAGCATGTCTTATTAAAAATCTATAGGCTGTACTATTAAACCGCAAAATTAAACCAACATTGAAAATCAATATGAAGATCCTATTGATACCTACAATAGTGGAATATCATTATTAAACTTCGAAATTCGAATTCGAATTTATGTATTCGAACTATATTGGGCATATGAATGCTACGAAAAGAACGAAAAGAACGAAACGAAAACGAACGTAAAACGAAATGACAAATAGGGAGAGAGATAGATAGATATAAAATAATAATATCTTAAGGCTGTGGTACATGAGATGTAAAAAGTCACATTCATATTATATGTAGCTCTGACGTCATGGAAAATGTTGAAAATCGGTTACATATTGATTATATGCCTCAATGTTTACAAACGGAAAAACTTTGAAACTATACGGCATGTGCGTTTGTCCCAAAATGATGTGTTCATATGCGGCCGATGTTATGCCGCATATCATATGTCTGCATAACTGAGCACATATGTATGGTTACATTTATATTGCTAGTATATGGAATGCAGCAAAACTTGCGCATACTTTAAGTTTGCCTGATAGTTCTACATTCATATGTAGTTGTTTAGTACATGATAAGCGAAAAGCAAGCATGAATGTTTGAATATTTCGATTTTGACACATAAGTAATTTAAAGATAATTTTTTATTGTATTTTACTTATGTTAAATGCGCTTAGGTGAAGTCGAATGGCAATACTCCCGCATATAATTTAAAAAAAAAGCATAAACATTCTATTTGAATGATTGAATAAAGTTTATTGTTCCCGTATTTATTCTTTATCGGTTTGGGTCAATGCTATTTCTGCTTCAAATTCTTCCATGAAGTCAAACATAACTAAAGATATTTTGTTTCGCAATAACCGTGCTTTTTTCTCTGGCAGAGTTCGTAGTTCCGCCAATACATAGTCGCTGAAAGTCGAATTCAAATCCGTTGATTGAAGCGCGTTCACGGCACTATTTACTACAGGATGATGAGGTGGACTGCTATTCGCGTTTGCGTCGATGTCCGGCTGCGACTTTTGGTGGTGATGGTTTGGATGAAGCTAAAAATTTTTCCACAATTTGATTATCACTGACAGCAGCTTCCTGCAATTAGTAATCACATACATCAGCTTAGTTTTTATATATTGAGAGAAACCTTACAAGTTGCAGTGTAGATGTCGATTCAGTTGATAGCTGCACATTCTTTGCTTCTATAAACATCATTTGGCCGAAAAATTTCCAGTTCACTTTGTATGAATCACTTGTCCCTTGTCCTGATGTTTTTTTTTTTTTTAGATATGCCAAATTCGTCATAAATGTAGTACGCAGTGATGCCCATTTGGTTTTTGCTTCGCTTGCATCTACAGTGTTGTGCAAAACATACGCAACCATATAAATTTGTGACGTATTACGCAATAAATTTTGTAAAACAACAACAACCACAAAAAGAATGATGCTGTTTTATTCCTTAAAGTATCAGCTATAAGTATGTACAAAAAGATAACCATAAGAATGCATAACGGAAAAATTTTGAATTAAAATACACAAAAACCCCCTGTGCAAAACATGAGCAACTCCAGTACAAATTTTCAGTGCTTTTTAAAATTAAAAATTTGAAAGAAATATGAAAAGGGAAAATTTCCCACGTTTTTCTAATTTGACCCTTTCTTAACACTTCGAGCTTTGTGAAAAGTACAACAATTAAAATATTGCAGACCTATTTTAAGATTTGCAGACCAAACCAAATTGAGTTTCGAATTTTCTTTGTTTTTCCATACATTTTTGATAAAAGTCCCAAAAGCATATGCCAGCTTAGATTTATGGTGAAAGTGTTCTTTGTACTTCTTCATTTTTCAAGGGTCATCTCATCGATGGAAATTAAATAAATTTTTCTTTATAAAAATTTTTTTTTCTCACAGACAAAACACATGCAGACGGATAATTCTCATTTCGCCATTCGAAAAACATGGCGGAACATGAAATCATAAATCAACAGGATAAATCATATTAAATTAATAGTTGTTTCTGATTAATTTAAAAATGTGTAACTTATTTCAAATAATAGTAGCAAAGTAATTGAAATAATATGCAAATAATATTAAACTAATCGTTTCTCACATTGAACTAATGGTATCGATCCCATTGAAAATTATTGGTATCGTACTATGAAATTACCCACACGGCATGTTATATTGCTTCTGCAAGAATAATGTTGCAGTAATATTATATCAATGTAAAAGTTGTAATATTGAAAGTGCAACATTGCTGTAATGTTGCAGCAGTTTTGCATTTTCAATATTAATAATAAAATGTTGCTGCAATATTGCATATTTAATACAAATACATGTATAATAAAATGGCGGACATTCACATATTGCTGCAACATTACTGCAATATGCAATGTTGCAGAAGCAATACTGCTGCAATATTGTTGCAATTTAAAATGCCGACTGGGTAATAGTACGTGTTATTAATTATTAATAGTAAAATACTATTAAACCTATCGTATTTCTTATTAAACTAATAATGTGTGTCCTATTAATAATAATAATTTCAAAACTATTGTTGTAATAACCCGATAACCATTGATTTCATTATAAAACTATTGTTTTAATAGTAAAATACTATTGAAAAGCCTCCTATTAAAACAATGGGCGTACTTTTAATATTGTTATGGGACGTTTTTCTCTGAGTGTGCTAAGCAATTAGTACAGAGCCGTAACTTTTTGACAGCTGAGGCCTTTGCATTAGTATTCATAATAATTTAGGATAATACGATAATTTCGAATCGATTGCGATTCTATACATAGTTTACATTTGAAGTAAACTAAAGGCCAATTATGGACCGAAGGAGTTTACTTACTGAAGTAAGTCCAAGAAGGATCGAATTAATAATATTAATTAATATCTTTAGTCGCCAAAATTTCTTATTCTATTTCCATGCAAAATGTCAAGTTAGGAAAACTAAATAATGAAATAATAAAATAGTGCCTGCCTGCTTGATTCTTATTTGAGGTGGTTTTACATACACAAATATCTGATGGCTTACCACAACAGTGATTTGGTGATGTAAAAACGTTGGTTTGGAAGGATTGCTTGCTTTTTGGCTTGTTTGATGAAGAGGTAGATTTTCCTCGAATATCCGAATAGGACTCTAAAGCTTTAAAAGGTTAAGTTAGGAAGTGATCCATATCACTCCAGCTAGGTAGAATGGATTTGTCATCAATTGACTGCTCCCACAGATCAAGTGAGACGTCGGGCAATTAGGACGAACACAAGAAAATGATAAGAGGATCCCAACCACTCACATCTAATTGATATGGGGAGAGGGCGGGCAGACAGTTATTGATTAATCGATGTAACTCTTTAAGTTGAACCCCTCATTATTCCTTGACCACCGCGAGATTCAGAAGAACTTTGATTTGGCTATTTATCAGAATACGCTTCCCTTAAAATATTCCACGCTTGATCAAAAGGAGATTAACCCGGTAGCGCCTAGCGATGCCATACGGCATCACTAAAAGCGTTCGTTTTCTGCCCTCCCCATTGCTGAATCAGTTCATATTTCATTTTATTTTTTATATTTATTTTTTTTATTTAGACTGTAACGTTTTTCTCTACAACGAGTGTAGTGTAACGTTTTTACCTTGGATTTCTTATCACTGTGGTTGACTCCGCTTGGGGGTCATGAAAACACAAAAGGCGTAACAGTTTTATTCTTCTTTTTATTGTCCTTAGATTCCTCTTTTTTTACAACTCTGGAACAACAACTGTTCCCTTTTTATACCCACCGTAAGCGGGGTATATTAGTTTTGTGCAAATCTTGTAACAGGGAGAATTAAGCTCCGGAGATATAGGAAAATATATATAGAAATGATCAGAATCAAAAACTGAATCGATTTAGACATGTCCGTCTGTCCGTCCGTCCGTCTGTCTGTCTGTCCGTCCGTCCGTCCGTGGTCGGATCTCCTCCGAAACGGCTTAACCAATGAAGTCGAAATTTGGCACACATGTATATCGGGGTCCGAGTATGATCCTAAGTAAAAATGGGAGACATCCGCCCACTGCCACGCCCAAAAATAAATTTTTTGTGTTTTCAGTAAAATGCTTGTAACTTGCGAACCACTCAACACATTCCATTGATATTTGGTGTACTGGTAAACAACAAAAAGGGACATATCCTGGAAAAAAATGGACGCCGCCCTCTTCGAGCCACGCCCAAAAATAAGTCCACAAATGAAGATTTTTCGTAACTTCCGAGGTAAAAGGCGCAGAAGCTTCAAAATCACAACATAGGTTGACCAAGGCAAATGAAACGTGTAGGGAAAACATTTATGTGGCCCGCCCTTTGCCACGCCCACAAATAGAAAAGCAAAACATAGTGCGCTCATAATGTCGGGACGCTGGGTATTGCAAAGTCGGGCTTGACCGACTTTAGCATTCTTACTTGTTATTATATGTTTTCGCCCTATTTTATTTGTTTAAACAGAACCGAAAGGCACTAGTCACTTTAACTGAGGACTTGTGTAAATTTTTTAAATAACAAAAGCACCAATCCTTTGCTGAGGACTTATAAATTTTTTAGATGACAAAAAACACTTGTCCTTTGCTGAGGCCTTTTAAATTTTAGTATGAAGGAAATACCGGAACCACGACCCGACCTTACTGCTCGAGAAGACACCCGCGAACCGACCGTCCGTACGGCTTTAAAACCCAAAATAGACTCTCTGCGTTAGGAATTTTATTTTTCTTTACAATTTCCTAACGCGACTGATCCGTCGACGGCATGCTGGCCGCGACGGCGCACATAAGTTGGGCCAACGTGACTTGGAGAGCGATCAGCCCATGATACAAGAAAACAAGATAGCACCACTTGAGAGAGGAAACGTCACAAACTCAAAATCGTGATTCGTTGTTGTTGTTTCCCATGTTAAACCTGTTTTTTACTTTTTTGAATATCATGGGAAACAACAACAATTTCTCGCTCAGTGACGTCACAAACTCAATTTTCGGCTCTCAAAGAGAGCCTCAAAATAGCGGTACTGAAGTGGCGCTTTCTTGTTTTCTTGTATCATGGATCAGCCTATGTACTGATCGTGGGAATGCAACGTCGGCAGAATTCTCCCTTGCCTGGGTTTTCCAAGTCGGACGGTGTCGTGCCGACAAGCATTGAGCCCTCTTTGGCAGTTTATTTGTTTTAGTTTTTTATGATAATGACTGCAACATTATAGGAAAACTGTGCGATTCGAATTACGCTATTGCTGCCTGCTTGCCGGCAGCCCTAACTGTACGTCGCTTGGAATCTAGTTTTTTGGACGAATCTTTTGTCAAGTGCCTTTAAAGTCAAGAGCTTATAAGAATGCAACCTCGGCAAATGTCCCTTGGACGTGATTACAATTAATTTTCAAAAGTTCTGGCATTATGTTACAATGCCGATGCTGCAGTTAATTTGTCTTCCTGCGTTCCCCAACATTCTATTTTTCTTTTGAGTCGATTTTGAACAGAGGTTCCCAATCTTGGTTGACGCAGTCACCACCTAACATCCCTCCCCCCCATATAGGAAGGATCACCGGGCAAAATGAGAGGAAGAAAAATATTTTTGTTCTTTGTTTACGGACAATTTTCGGACACAAGGCGCGATCCCTCTATTCAAATTTTGTGACTTTCGGTTCTGGTTTCCTTTTGATTTTTCAAGTCTTATACCAAATTTTTTTATGCTCGGTTGAAAAACTTAATTTACTTAATTAGAATCTCTTAGGCTAAAATGAGAGAGAAAAAAAACTTTAACCTACATTTTTAATTACTTCTCCCTTGTCACTTCTTTACCACCTTGCATGACGCATAAACAATTCAAACAATTGAAATTGGTCAAATTTAAAGAAAATATGCAAAAACTTATACACCATTTTTTTTTTTTTTAAATAACAAGAAGGCAAAAGCCAGATTGGTTCTGTTTAATGAATTAAGGTATGGCGAATTTTATGAAAAACAGCAAAAGCCTATACGTTTTCTCTTTTTTCTTTTCTTTTTTCGAAGCAAATAGAGATCGTTGCAGATCGAGCTTGTTTTGTAGCAAAAAAAATTAGAATGTTTTGATCAAAATTGGTGGAAAATTGACTGAGTTATTTGGAATTTACGAAAAAAAGCCGTGTCATGACATAAATGGTTGGTTTAAAGAATTTGGTGAATCACATGGTCCAGCTGAATGGCGGTTGTTTATCGATAGCAGCAAGTTGAGCTTAAAGGATGTTTTATTGCACCAAGGTAAAAAAAAAGCCATCGGTTCCAGTGGCACATGCTGTTGACATGAAGGAGACTTATGAGTCAATGGAAAAATTTTTAAAAGTTTTAAACATCATTGCTGGAAAATTTGTGCAGACCTAAAAGTAGTAGCTATGCTAACAGGTCTACAACAACGATACACAAAGTACTGCTGATTTCTGTGCAAGTGGGACAGTCGTTCAAGGAGCGAACACTTTACCCATCAAGATTGGCCGAAAAGACTGTGTTCAAAAGTGGGACAAGACAACGTGCAATTCAAGCCACTTGTCGCTAAAGACAAAATTATACTGCCAGCACTACACATCAAACTCGGGCTATTTAAAAATTTTGTAAAAGCTCTGCAAATGAACGATAACATTCGGGCATTTGAGCACTTAAAAAATAGTTTTCCTAATTTATCAAATGCCAAAAGTAAAGAAGATGTATTTGTGGGCCCACAAATTAGAAAAATGTGTAAGGACACCCAATTTAGTTCGACACTATCTGCGGATGAGTTGAACGCATTTGAATCGATTCGTGCTGCTTGCTCTGGTTTCTTACGAAACTTAAAAAACCCGGATTATAAGGAAGTCGTAACAAATTTGTTAAGCAAATATGAGAAAATAGGTAAAATTTTCGAAATTTGATCTATTTTACTTTTTTAATTAAATGCATAAATTTTTTTCAAAACAGGCGCAAATAGGTCTTTAAAAATACACTTCCTACATTCGCATTTGGATTTTTTCGCAAATAATCTTGGTGATGAAAGTGACGAACATGGTGAGCGTTTTTATCAAGAGATCAAATAAATGGAATTGCGCTACCAAGGAAATTGGAACGAAGCGATGATGGGAGATTTTTGTTGGTTTCTTGTCCGAGAAACAAAAACTAACGCGAACCGCAAAAAAAAAATCATCAAAACATTTTTAGTTTATTTACTTAACATTCTTCCACGTGAATCAAGGAGAAGTTTGAAAATATTTCAATGAATAAAAAACGGATTTCTTTCGTAAATTCCAAATAACGCAGTCAGTTTTCCACCAATTTTGATCGAAAGATTCTAAATTTTTTTGCTACAAAACAAGCTATCGATCTGCAAGGTGAAATTTAGAGGATAATTTAGTTTTTGTAAAAAAAAAAATATGTGAAAGTTGGTAAATAGCAAAAAACACAAATTATATACTTTGAATCATGATACAAGAAAACAAGATAGCGCCACTTGATAGAGGAAACGTCACAAACTCAAAATCGTGATTCGTTGTTGTTGTTTCCCATGTGAAACCGGTTTTTTACTTTTTTGAATAGCACGGGAAACAACAACAATTTCTCGCTAGGTGACGTCACAAACTCAATTTTCGGCTCTCAAAGAGAGCCTCAAAATAGCGGTACTGAAGTGGCGCTATCTTGTTTTCTTGTGTCATGCTTTGAATAAGAATACCTTTTTTTTTTTTTTTGAGCAAATTAAAAAACTTTTTCACTATAGAAGAGATAATTTAATTCTCTTTCATTCGGTTTCAAAAAAAATAATAACAAATTAACAAGTACCGGAGATATGACGTACAAAGTGGGGTTATCTTTTTCTATAACCGAAAAAACAGTTATTTTGGAATATCTCAAAAACTGTTCAACTTTTGAACAATTTAACTTCATATTTGGACTCAGTGAGAAATTTTACAAAGAAATGATGTATTATATGTTGAGGATAAGAGAATTTTTCAAAATTTGTGGTGTAGTGTATTCAGGGGTTTATGAATGAGTTGAAGCCAAATGTGTACATACCTGATCAGTGGAGATTATTCATTGACTCTTCTGTCCGAAGCTTAAAAGCAGTTTTACTGCATAATGGTAATACGTACGCCAGTACTCCGATAGCTCATTCCGCTAAACTAAAGGAAGAGTATGATACACTTAAATTTCTGTTAGAGAAAATAAAATATTCGGAGCATAAATGGCAAATATGCGGGGACCTCAAAATTATTACTATGATTTTAGGACAGCAATCGGGATTTACAAAATACTCTTGTTTTCTGTGTCTATGGGATAGAAGAGGTCGAAAGAACCACTATACACAGAAAATTTGGGAACCTAAAAAGTTTCTGCACGTAGAAAAGTTTAACGTGATTAGAGAGCAATTGGTAGATGAGAAAAAAATATTACTGCCACCGTTACATATAAAACTTGGGCTAATTAAACAATATGTAAAGGCTTTAGACAAAAATGGAAATTGTTTGAAATATTTAATGTTTAAATTTCCTTATAAAAGTGAAGCTAAAATTAAATAGGGTACTTTTGATGGCCCTGAAATTCGAAAATTGTTCTTGGATGAAAATTGTTCTTCCAAAATGACGGAAGTTGAGAAAGCTGCTTGGTTTAGTTTTCGTGATGTTTCGGTAAACTCCAATATTGTTAAATGAATTCGAGTGTAAAATTTTTCACTATCACTGTCACGAAAAAAATGTGAGGCTTCCCAGAAAGCATTTTGACATGCGTTTTGCAAAGCAATCTTTAAAAAAGCTTGCATGAACACGGTTATTACAAGCATTGTAAGCTAAGTTTATACAAAGCTAACACGATAAAGGCTTTCATTAAGTTAAGCTTAGCTTGCAAAACGCTTGCCATAATTGTTGCTGGATAGTGAAAAATTTTACACAAGTGTTATTCAAGCAGCTGTGGGTAATCGAGTGTGGAAATTGTCCACCAGTAAAGTTTCCACTTTTACATTTGGAAGGCTGCTTTATGAGAAGATTCATATATGAGTCTTTTTCGAGCCCCTTTGATGATTTGAAAGCGATTGATCAAGTGGAAGATTTAAAGAAGATTCGAAAACGACTCTTTAATATTAGGTGTAGTAAAAAGAAATCCATTATTTTTCCAATAGATGGCGTTATTTATCTGCATCTCGCGTTGTATAAGTCCGATCGTGTTCCGCTAGGGGGCATTAGAAAGATGACAGTTCCTACTAAAAAAGCTTTTTTGACACTTTTTTGATTGATTGATTCAGTTTTGTTTGAGAGCTTGTCAAAGATGGACATCAGCAAAGAGAAAATTCGCTACATTTTACAGTTTTTCTTCGATAAGGGAGTAAACGCAAGTCAGGCGGCTGAAAATGTGAATAGCGTTTATGGACCTGATACTGTAACAGCCAATCATGCGCAATTTTGGTTTCGTCGATTCCGTTCCGGTAACTTCGATGTCAAGGATGCACCACGCACTGGAAGGCCAATTGTCGAAAATGTCGATAAAATCATGGAAATTATCGAGTCCGACCGTCATGTTAGCACTGTTTCGATTGAAAAAGAGCTAAAGATTGCACAAAAAACCGTTTGGAACCATTTGAATAAGGCTAGATACACAAAGAAGCTCGATGTATGGGTGCCACACGAGTTAACGCAAAAAAACCTCATAGACCGAATTTCCATCTGCGAATCGCTGCTGAACCGCAACAAAATCGACCCATTTCTGAAGCGGTTGGTGACTGGTGATGAAACGTCAAGCGAAAACGGTCGTGGTCGAAACACGGTGAACCGGCGGAAACGGTGGCCAAGCCAGGATTGACGGCCAGGAAGGTTTTGCTGTGTGTTTGGTGGGATTGGCAGGGAATTATCTACTATGAGCTGCTCCCATACGGCAAAACTCTTAACTCGGAACTCTACTGTCAACAATTGGACCGTCTGAAGGAAGCAATCGCCCATAAGCGGCCAGCTTTGGCCAATAGGAGAGGAATTGTGTTCCATCAGGACAACGCCAGGCCACACACATCGATAGTGACTCGCCAGAAGCTCCGGGAGTTTGGTTGGGAGGTTCTTCTGCATCCACCTTATAGTCCGGACCTGGCACCAAGTGATTACCATCTGTTCCTGTCCATGGCGAACAATTTTGCTGGTGAAACATTCGCTTCAAGAGAGGCTTCTGAAATTCGACTGTCTCAATTTTTTGCTAATAGGAACGAGGGCTTCTATGAGAGAGGCATAATGAAATTTCCTTTAAAATGGCAACAAGTTATCGAACAAAACGGCGCATATTTGACCTAAATCGGGTCATTCTAACTATCTTAAATAAAGCCCTCAATTTAATGCAAAAATAATGGATTTCTTTTTACTACACCTAATATGTTTCAAAAGGGAGTCGTATTTCAATAACCGAGGTGAGTCATTTTCGAGCATGATCATTTCTATATATATTTTGTATGGTCTATCTCGAATGGTTCTAGGTGTTACACACAACCACACAAACGCAGTATACCCTCGACACAGCGTGTGTTGGGTATAAAAATGCTTCTGCATATAATATGAGCTTGCTTAAAAAATAAGCAATATTGGTCGCCACACCAAGATGTATTTAATAAGGTGGTAGAAGTAGCAAATATATCTTCTTCTCATTTTATCATTTTCCGCTTTTTTCGTTGATTTTATTTTTAAAACTCCGATTTAAATGTCACAATAAGCGAAGAATAAGAATATGAAGTAAGTTGAAAAATATATATTTTTTAATATTTTTGTTTACTCCTAAAAGTATGTTTTTAAATATGTTGAAATTTAAAGGCATGAATATATGCTTAAGGCACATCCTAAGAGTACGCACGAAAACATTTCGCAAGAAATTTGAACTTTTTGCACTTTTAAACGCGTATAGCTCCCTTACGCTCCATTTTGTCATAACAGTGTTAGCGAAAATTTACTTGGCGTACCGCAGACAACACTTTGCTACCAGTCAATAATACCCAACTTCAACTCGAACATAGATATGGGCCAAAAAAACCTTAAGAAAATTTTTTGCGAAGGCCTACCGATAACTCAAGAAACTAATGATGCAGTTCGATTCCCCGTGCCCGAAATGGGGGGAAACCGTTGTCACCGGCCTTGTAAAAATTAAAAAAAAAAAAAACTATTACAGTGTTATCAGAATAAGCTGAAGAAGCAAGAAAAAAGGATTATAGGAAGAACAGTTTGATGTTTTCCAGAAAATTCAGCAGAACTGCCATAAATTCTGATGTTTTTAACCGTCTCCTTGTGTCATCTGACCCATATTTTAGTCATATAAGACGTCAACCAAATAAACAACATTTAGAACTGGATGACATTGTTAAAGACATGTTATCTAATGAATAAATATTCGGTTCAGCTCTGAATTTTTTGTCAAATCCAATTCTATTTATTTTCTAAAAAAAATAGTAAATTTTGCGCAATTAATAGCCTTTTCAGACTAGCAGCTAAATCTAGATTTTAGGCTGGTCTCCAGTTCCCCAAGGAATGAAAAGCTCCATATAAAAAAATCCAAAGAAATGCTTAAGAAATATTTCCTCAAGAAATTTTATGCGCGCAGTCCCCAGTTCGGCAAAAAAGTAGTACATATTTTAATACGTTTTTTTGACATAAAATGTGCACGGTAACCCAGGCTATCAGCAGAAATAATTGCAAATGAATTGTTTTTTGGAGAAATTTTGACAAGTGAGGTAGGTCAGTTGTGATTGTATAGAAATAGTGCATCAATTTTTCGGGTTCTTTCAGAAAAACATGGAGAAAAACCCCAAAATATCGAAACACGCTTAATAAATTTCTCAAACGAGAATAAACGGGAGTTAATATTGCTTGTTAAAGAGAGTAGAAGAATTTGGGACGCCACCGACCGGCTTCATTCTAGGAAGGATGCAGTAGACCAAGCATGGACAGACATAAGCATGGTGCTCCAAGTACCAGGAGGGAAGCTGCATTGTTTTGTGAAATGATTGTGTGAAGAACAATATAAATATTACAAATGTAAATTTAGCAAATGAATGTAAGTTGGCGTGGCCGAGCTTACGCGAAAGCTATCGCTACCATGCACGCGTTAATAGAAAAGGAAAAAGTGGTGATGCTGGCGGAGAATCACTGGAAGAGCCGAGTTTTGATGACGATGTGGTGGATTGAGAATTTGGGGAAGAAATGTTCTTCCTACCAAATCCAGCGCAAAAGAGAAAGTAAGAAACAGTAACACACTTGTTTTCATTAAAAACTTATGATTTATTATTCATTTCTTTAATTACAAAACATTTCAATCGTTTCAGATTGAACCGGATACGGAATAAGACGATTCCATTATAAGTGGTAGCCAGTATAGCTACAACGTAATTAAAAAAATTTGTATTTTTGGATATTTCCATTTGAATAACTGTATACTTTTCAGGCACCCTCAAAATCTAAAAGGTCAAGAATTGAAAGCAATAACAGCGTACTTGTGGAAAAATTTGGTAGGTTTTGGATCATTTCTTTAATTACAAAACATTTCAATCGTATTCACGAGCTGAAGCACGGATACGAATAAGGCGATTCCATTATAAGTGGTAGCCAGTATAGCTACAACGTAATTACTTTGAATATCTGCGGGAAAAGCTTCCGGATAAAGAAGCGGACATAGCACGTGAGGAAATCACTACGTTCCTCATATCGAAGGTGCAAGAGCACCGCAATGAAAATAACTTATAAAGAATTTTGAAATAAAAACTTTTTATTTAGTTTTTTTATACACAAGCTGACTCATTTTGCCACGGCACTGATCCTTCTGGTGAGTTACCATATTCTTTTAATATGTTTCGGATATGTTTAGCGTAGTCAGTTGTTCTAACACGAAGTGTAGCTATTGACGAGACGTCTTTGAGTGAGTGCGGTGCTTCCTGGGCTTCCCAATCACCCTGAACCCAAACTCCGCTACTCTCGCTGCCAGCGAATGCATCTGAACAGTAAGTGGCACGACTTTTGTTTATCAGCCAATTATGTAACAGGCAACAAGCGGTTACTATTTTTTGTGCACTATCCGGGGAGCACATTAGAATCTTCCGCAAACAAGCCCATCACGTACTTAATATGCCAAAAGAGTTTTGGATGCATCGCCTGGCCCGACTTAAACGATAGTTGAAAATTTTTTCTTTCTTGGAAATCCTTTTTTTGCTTAAAGTTTTCATTATTCGCTTTGATTGAAGAAAAGGCATGGTTTCCCGCATTAGCATCGGCGGGGAATGGGCAAGTGTCGTTAATTATGCTTTTTCCAAATTTGGATTGCATAAAAATGCCGGAGTCACCTTCACTTCCATAGGCTCCAATATCTAGATAAGTGAAGTGGTACTTTGCGTCACACACTGCCAACAAAACTATGGAATGGAATCCCTGAAAATTTAATTGTTTTAGTTTAACGTTTATTAATATGCATTAAGTATGTAGTACTTACTTTGTAATTGTAGAATATGCTTCCACTGTTTGGCGGTGACTTGATGGAAATGTGTTTGCCATCAATTGCTCCAATGCAGTTCGGGAAGTTCCACTTCTCTTGAAACCCACAGGCAACCTACTTAAGTGTGTCTTGGTTCCATTCCGGCATCTGGTCTCTTAAGACATGACAAATCGTGCTGCACACATTGTTTATGATTCTTGTGAGATGCTGCTTGCTTATTCTATAGCATGAGCTGATGTGACGCTGTAAGTCACCCATATACCTGTTCCAAACAAACAAAAATTATAATAAAAGTCTTAAAAATATATATTGTTTCATTCAACTTATTCTATAACTATGGCAAGCTTTGCTTTCTCAGGTATAAAATTCGTGGGCCTATTGTTTCGTTTACGTCTTATTAGTGGTTCTACCACGCGGTACATTTCCTCAAAAAGTTCAGGACACATCCGAAAATTTTCAAAAAAAAGTTCAGGAGAATTGCTCAAATTCTCAAAATCTGTCATAAACTTTCCTAGAATGTAAAGACCGAAGCACTTCACGAACGTTTCGAGAATAAGCGCATTTTAGTGAGTACACAGTATCGTATTCAGTTAAGCGTCGCGGCTATTACGTCCGAATCGGGTAGTGCTTTAAAGACGATGTTAAGCACGGTAAAAAGTTGCTTATCTGCGTTAATTTACACGGAGTAAATACTAGTTCTTGGGACTCGATGTTATTGTATTTTTGTTCGACGCGATTGCCTAATACGACCCTTGCTCTATGGGAACAATCGTTAAGTTCCAAAAATATTCTGCCCAAGTGGAAGCAATTCGATGCTTTCATAACAAGTCGGTACCAAACTTTAGATACACTTAGCGATATTAAAGGGATTTCCCAAAAACAAGCAGATACGCCGAAGACGAAGAACCTTAAATATCATTCTACTCATGTGTCGCCGGCCGCTTGCGAACTTTTTCCGTAGGAAAACCATCCCATTCGGTTGTGTCCTAAGTTTTTAAAAATGAAGGTTGAGGATCGGTTATCGAGCATTCGAAAATTCGGTTTGTGTATTAACTGTTTTGCTCACGCTCATTCGGTTAAGGATTGTCAATGTAAATGTAGTTGTTTTATTTGTCACAAGCGTCATCATACGCTTCTACATCGGGAGGTCTCCAATTCCGCCAATCAAAGGTCCGCTGGCCCGTCCACTAGCGCTGTGTCGCAGCAGCACCTACTTTCAGCTGAAGTCGCTCCAAACACGGTTAAAGACGAAGCTGCGGTGCAGTCGTGTTTGGCAGCAGGGATGACGAGCGTGTTGCTGGGCAACGCGATGGTGCGATTGGACCATGCGGATAAAATCTATTACGCTAGAGCGCTGTTGTGATATAGTGTGCACAGCGCTCACACTGAGTCGAGCGCACGAATGTCACTATATTCTAACGTAGGGTACCTAGCGCTCAGACAATGTCGAGCGTATTATAGTCCCTGTATTTCCTTTATCAAATAAAAGACACCAACAAATAGGATTTAATCCTTTATTTAATAAAATGAATCCTACACTTCCAAATATAAATATCCCTATTACTTGACTATTTACTTCTACGTCGTGGCCCTTGGATGAGTACGTGTGCAGAAGTCCCGTTGCAATCATCGTGGATCGATATTTTTAGGGCAAAATTGCTTTGATGACACTTTCCGTCTGATCACTAATTGTAGGTTGAAATCGATGCACTGGATTTTTTGGTAACCGCTGTGTTACATATTTGTAAGTGCTGCCGAAGGCCGTTGGCTAGTGCAATGCCCCCTAATAGTCATAATATTTTATATTGTGCCTATGAACTAATAATAATAATAATAATATTTGTAAGTGTGTATGAAGTTATGCTATTTCTGCGTAGACTGCACTTTAGTTGTTGTTGTTGGCCAAAAAGTCACTGCCCTGCTGACTCGCTGAATAGCCCGCTGTTGTTGTTGCCATTATGCAAAAGCTAGTCTTGATAGTTGTTGTTGCTGACGATTGAGCTGCGAATATCTTGTTGTTGTTGCCAGCCATTGAACTTTAGGTACGATCTTGTCTTTGTTGGTTTAGGTTTATTGCATAAACGTTCTCGCGACGCTTTTGGTTCTTTTAACTTTCTTTCCTTTTGTTTATGCTTGATGTGCACTTTGTTGTTTTGAATTAGTTTGCAAGCGTGTAGAAGGAGGAAAAATATGTTTGTGAGTCTAAGCGAGATCGCGACTCACAACAGCGCTCTTAGATTCAGGTTCTGAAGGAACGTTTATTTCCGAAAAAAATTCAAAGGCGGCTTCAACTGCCTTTGCTGCCAGTATGTGCGCCCGTTAGTAGAGTAGGCGCGGCGACGAATATATTGTCGCGGCACTCGTGTAAAATTTCGATAGGGTCGCCTATATCTGCTGATGTTCGTTTTGAGGCGACCGCGTTAGTTTTGCCAAATCTCACCGGGGATCTTCTGTCCTGCACCATAGACAAGACTCATTTTTCGACTCTGCCTAATATTCAATAGCAGATAAAAATTTCGCGACGCAATCGCCCATTGATGTGCTCATCGGAGCCGATTTGCTTCCTAGTGTTTTAAAAGATAACATTAAATAGCATATTTGTGGTTCCTTAATAGCGCAAGAGACCGTTTTCGGTTGGATTCTGATGGGTCCCATTCTGCTCCAAAGATCTGTTTCCATAAAAACGAATGTTTGTCTTTGCGATCCAGATTCGATGGAAAAAGCGCTCACCCGTTTTTGGGAAGTGGTGGATCTTCTTCAAAAACGGATAGAGTCGGAGGAGGTTCTTATTGTAGGGAGTTGTTCAAGATAACTACTAAGAGAAATAGCGACGGTCGCTATATGGTCGTGCTTCCGTTTAAAGAGAGTTTTCCTGATGATAATCAAGTTGGTTCGTCCCGAAAAATAGCGTTGGCTCAGTTTTTGCGTAACGAGGCGCGCTTAAACAAAAATTCTAAATTCAAGGATAAATACGAATCGGTATTAAAAGAATATTTAGAGGTTGGACACATGGAGAGGGTTCAAGATTCTAGTCGATCTGTTTTTCCAAATTTTAATTTGCCCCTTCACGCGGTCATAAAGAATGAAAGTACTACCACGAAAATCTGGGTAGTCTTCAACGCTTCCAGTCCATCAGACAATTCGATTAGTCTTAACGACATTTTGCATACAGGGCCCGTGCTACAGTCAGACTTAACGCTTCTCCTCCTTAAATGACGATTCTTCCAATTCGTCTTCAACGCCGTTATACAAAAAATATAAAGGAAAATTTTAGTTGCGCTACATCAAACGTCATTTCAAAGAAGCCTATTTCGTCAGGCCCCAGGTGAAAATGTGGCGGATTTTGAGTTGAATACTGTTACATTTGGTGTCAATTGCGCTCCTTATCTCACCATCCGAACACTTTTACAGTTAGCAGATGACGTAGAAAGTTCTATGCCGTTAGCAAGTCATATATTGAGAAGTTCCATGTATGTAGGTGACGTTTTAGCCGGAGGTCATACTGTCGAGTCAACGATTCAAGCGTGAGATGAAGTGAAAACCGCTTTAGAGTCTGCTAGATTCCCTTTGCGTAAGTGGACGTCCAATTGGCGTACAATACCGTACAACACTGCAAGGTCTTTCAAAAGCTCATCTTCTTCATAAAGAATATCTAGCTCTCGATGAGTATAGTGTAGCTAAGACCCTCTGAATTTGGTGGAACGCGCAAGCCGATGTCTTTTACTTCCACGCTCTGGCTTTTGAGAGGAAGACATCGTCTACTAAGCGGGCAATTCTCTCGCAGATCGCGAAATTGTTTGTTCCAGCCGGACGGCTATCTCTGATTGTGGTGTCTGCTAAAATTTTGATGCAGCAAACTTGGCTGTTGCGGATAGATTGGGACGCGCAGCTCTCCCCTCCATTTGGATTCCAAAAGTGAAAAATTTAATAAAAACCGTTATTCACAATTGTAAAGCGTGTGTTTTACATAAGAGCAAATTGAAGTCACAAATGATGGGCATACTTCCTCCTGAGCGTACGATATTGGAAAGGCCGTTCCTCCATACTGGTATTGACTTCGCCGGCCCCTTTGATATTAAAAGTGCAGCCGGCCGGTCGAGAATTGGAACAAAAGGATACGCTTGTGTTTTTGTTTGTTTTGCGACAAAGGCAATTCATCTTGACGCTGTCTCCGACCTGTCCACTCTGGCCTTTCTAGCGTCTTTCAATCGGTATGCCGCAAGGCGGAGCTGTCCAAGCCATATTTACTCCGACAATTTCAAAAATTTCGTAGGTGCGTCGCCAATGGTATGCAGAGTTCGTAATCGCCTCACGTGATGCTGTACTTACACAGCAGATGCATCATAAAATTGTGTGGCATTTTATTCCCCCCGAAGCGCCTCATATGGGAGGGCTTTGGGAAGGGGGCGTTCGCAGTTTCACAGCCCATTTCGTAAAAGTGATCGGTACATGTAAGTTAACCTTGGAAGGATTTACAACAGTTCTAGTTCGTATTGAAGCCTGTTTAAATTCTCGTCCCATCTCCCCAATTTTAGAAAATCCTTCGGATCTTGGGGCATTAACTCCTGGACATTTCCTAATAGGCGGCTCATTACTGGCTCCTCCTGAGCCACGTATCGATTAAAAGCCCTTATCCATTATAAATCGTTGGCAGCGTCTGAAAGCGTTATATCAAGAATTTTGTCGTTGGTGGAAAAATGAATATTTGTCCGAAGTTCATAAAAGCAGTAAATGGAAACAAGAGAAAGACAATTTATTGATCGACGCTCTCGTCGGAATAAAAGATGAAAACTTATCCGTGACGTCAAAGCGCTTGGGTCGGGTCGTTAAGGTATCCGAAGGTAGGAACGGACGCGTGTGTGTTGTGGACATTCGTACAGAAAATGGCATTGTAATACGGCCAATCGTCAAATTACTTTGCCTTCCGCCTCAATAACTTCCATCAACCATTTTTCCTAATTTCTGTCCTACTATCCTGGGTGTAAAACATGTCAAACATCGCAAAAGAATTCGCCGAAACAGCAGCCACCGCTCCTAGGGCTGTCGAAAAAGCCACTGTACCATCATGAACGTCGTGGTCGAGAGGATATCGTAAAGAAACCGCGCCAAGCACAATTTCGAGTGTCACCTTTTCCGCAGAGTACATGCGATACGATTTTGTCGAAAGTTTCTGGCAATGAATACTGAGAAATGCATGCGGGCTGTCCTCTTGCAGAAACACTGTCCGAAATGCCCCGCGCATAGGCATTCCTCGGCATCTGGAAGAGTACAGCTCGCTGTCACTACTGTGGTAAACGTCACCACAGCCTGCTCCACATACACGAGCGTCTGAGAGAAAGGTTTGCTGAACGACCGCTCCTCGCAGTCCAGCTTTTCGCTAGAAAGACGGCAATTCTGTTGCCAACCGCGCAAATTCGGAGGCAAGTGGGTAGCCTCTTCTATTTTGCCCGGGCTTTCCTGAACCAATGCAGCCGGGTCAACCGTATCAGTGCCAGTTTGGTAAAAGACCTTAAGATTCCGTCCACGCCAATCGAACGACCAAATTTGTGCACAATTACAATTGGAGCGCGGCTTGATCTCAATGTAAAAATCGAGAGCCTTTTTTTCTTGAGCGACAGCATTGACGGTACCTCGCCAACACAAGCCCTGCAGCCCGCGGTCGCGGCGTCGTATCGCAATCTGACCCTAAAAGCAAAAGCAAAAGGCAACAAGCCTTTCAGGCAAAACACGGTGCTTGGGTGGGTACTCTCCGGTGCCTATTCCAAGCAGTAGTTGAACTACTATCCCCGTTTTCCATTTTTTCCATTTTTTTCCTACATCTATTAAAGTCCGAATTGAATTGAATTGAATATATTTTTATGAATTTATTTAAAAAGCACTTACGCATATGCAAACGCTTATTTATTAATTCCTCCTTTCCAGCTTGATTTCGGAATGCGTGAGGCCCTTCTCTTTGGTCATTGTCCGGACCTTTGTCTCCCGGATGGCTCCCTGAAAAATGGCCCCAATGCAAAATGGCCCCAAACTCAAAATGAAAAATGACCCCAAAACTTAATATTGAAAACAACAACACGAATTTTGGGGCGATTTTTCATTTTTTTTTGGGGTCTTTTTTCCTTTTTGTTTGGGGTCATTTTGCATTTTTAAAAAATTAAATTGAGTTTGGGGCCATTTTTCCTTTTTTGATTTGGGGTCTTTTTTCATAATGCAAAATTACCCTAATTTTGGGGCCATTTTTCATTTTTTGATTTGGGGTCTTTTTTCATAATGCAAAATTACCCCAATTTTGGGGCCATTTTTCCTTTTTTGATTTGGGGCAATTTTTCATAATGCAAAATTACCCCAAAACTTTATATATTTCCGGGCCCGTTTTCCTTCGTACAAAATTTGGGCTCCAAAAAAAATGGTCCTAATTCAAAACTATCGCCAACTGAAAATGAAAAAAGGCCCCAAAATATTATAATAAATGGGGTTATTTTTCATAATGCAAAATTACCCCAAATTTAGGGCCTTTTTTCCTTTTTTGATTTGGGTTCTTTTTTCATAATGCAAAATCACCCCAATTTTGGGGCCTTTTTTCCTTTTTTGATTTGGGGTCTTTTTTCATAATGCAAAATGACCCCAAATTTGGGGCCTTTTTTCAATTTTTGATTTGGGGTCTTTTTTCATAATGCAAAATTACCCCAATTTTGGGGCCTTTTTTCCTTTTTTGATTTGGGGTCTTTTTTCATAACGCAAAATGACCCCAAATTTGGGGCCTTTTTTCATTTTATTTTGGGGCCAAATTTCAGTAAGGTTAAAATTCCAGATTTCAGGATGAAAGTAAGCAGGTTTCGTTGCCAAGAATTATAAGAGGATTAAACTACTTGGTCAGCAAATCTTTCGTAAAATGTTCCACGTCTTCGATAGAGGTTAGAGAATCGTTTCAATTAGAGCGAGTGTGGACAATTTTTGGTGTTTCGAAAGATGACCAAATTCCCAGAGCATTTTATACCGCATGTATAATTGAAGACGAGTTCTCGTATTGCATATTTTCATCTTTGAAATCTATCGATCTAATTAAAGAAAACATACAAGACCGAAAATACCTGATGGACCCCACATTTAAAATAGTTCCTCGCGGCTGTTATAAGCAAGTTCTAATTATATATAATATAATAAATAAATATGGCGCGCGCGATTAAATTTAAAATAATATTCGCAAAAAAATTTTGCCTGCTATCACCCGATTTCTTCAAAAAAAATTTTCACCTCCGTCAGTAAAAATGTCTTTTACTGGTTTTAACAGCAGTCATACCCCAATTTTGGGGCCATTTTTCCTTTTTTGATTTGGGGTCTTTTTTCATAATGCAAAATTACCCCAAATTTAGGGTCATTTTTCCTTTTTTGATTTGGGGTCTTTTTTCATAATGCAAAATTACCCCAAGTTTGGGGTCATTTTTCCTTTTTTGATTTGGGGTATTTTTTCATAATGCAAAATTACCCCAAGTTTGGGGCCTTTTTTCCTTTCTTGAATTGGGGTGATTTTTCATAATGCAAAATTACCCCAATTTTGGGGCCATTTTTCAATTAAAAAATTTCAAGTTGTAGTTTGGGGCCATTTTTCATTTGCATTCAAAACGAATCCTGATTCTTGGGGCGGTTTTTCATTTCATGTTGGGGCTATAATTCATAATGCAAAACGACCCCAAAAGTCGGGGCCACTTTTATTTGGTTATGAATCCATTTCGCGTTCCAGCCCTGTTTTATATTCTTGACTTATCATTTGATTTTGGGGCCAAATTTCATTTTTTAAAGTGGGGCCATTTTGCATAATGAAAAATTACCCCAAAATTGGGGCCATTTTTCATTTCTAGTTTTTCAAATTTCATAGGACCATTTTTATTTTCTAGTTTGGGGTCATTTTTCATTTAGATTAAAAACACCTCTTTTTGATTTTGGGGCCTTTTTTCATTTTATTTTGGGGCCAAATTTCATTTTTGATTTGGGGTCATTTTTCAAAATGCAAAATTGCCCCAAAATTTGGGGCCTTTTTTCATTTTGAATTTGGGGCCATTTTTCATTGGGGCCATTTTTCATTCCCCCCTCCCGGATATTTAAACTTTGTATTGCTTTATATTGCAAGGCCGGCGTTAATGTTTACATCATAATGTAAACAGAAAGAGAAGGCTCCTAATGCACGATACTAGAATAAGTTGTAAATACTAGGATACTAGCAGCATACCGGTCGCTGACCAAAAATACTTGTTTTTTTATGTAAAATATTAAGTCGAGCTTTTGGTTGCTTTTGACTTCGAACCGTACTTGCGATCAGGAGCTCCAAGCAAACGGTTATATATAAAAACACCTGATATCATAGAAAAATAAAATATTCCTTTGCGGATATACTTTTATTATTTATATATATATATATATATACATATATATATATATATATCAAATTTCTTTCGTGTTTTTCTTTTGGCTAATTCTTGGTTTATTTCTATTTCTATTACCACGTTTATACGCATCTTCAATCCGATTTCAGTGAAAACGATTTGTGTGAAAACGCATTTATAAACGATTCACTGAGTCGCACTGAAAAAATTTACCGCATCCACTAGTGTCGCTTTTTCAAAACGACATGAAAATGTGAAATCGACTTGTAATGATGCATAAGCGTTTCGAAGGGCCTTGAGAAATATCATCATCAGCTGATTCATATCGTCACGTACAGGGCTGTTAAGGTTAGGGCTGGCATGCTTGGCAATTTCTCGCCATTTTGGCTATTTTTGATAGACTATGGCGGTCTCGAAATACAATTTTGGAGCGCCCATAAATGATGTCACGTTTGGAGGGGGAAAGGGGTCAGCTCATCTGTGACAGTTTTATGACAGAGGGGGTCGGGGGGCTTCCGAAAATGTTATGTCACACTTATTATAGTAAAATTTGTTGAAAACGGCTGTCAACAATTTCAAACGATTTAATGATGAAGATTTTCCGTTATTTTTCTTTATTCAACTCCGTACGAAGGGATTGAACAAAACGCTTTGGCGGTTTAAATTTTCGGTTGGTGATATTGTACACACATTTTCCGTCAGCCCTGGTTAAGGTATATTTTATGCATTGGTAGACATCCCTGTTTTGTCTGAAACGTGCTGTTTTCAAAGCCCTTTTGAAAGCGTTTCGAATCAGATCAGTAAAATAGTGCGCGTATAAACGCGCACGAAAAACCGTCTTGGTCTGATGCGGTCTCACTCATTCCGCTGTATAAACTTGGTAAATATCGGTTACTTTGACTCGAATCGTCCTGGACGAGTCAAAGTAACATACATCCATTTACAGTCCTCTTTTCGGAAAGCCAAAGATAGCGCAACACGCACACACACACTCACACACTCACATCCATCCCAATTTAACAGTAGTGGATCACCAAAAGTATCCACTGCAAAGAAACAAAAGGTGTGTATTTCATAAGTTATGAATCATAACATACATAATTTTTTTTTGCAGCCTACCGACATAACAGGTTGGCTGATAAGTCTCCGGTCTAACAAAGAAAAACACATTTTTTTGTCAAAATTCGTTTTTATTATTCAACATAGTTCCCTTCAAGAGCGATACAACGATTATAACGACCTTCCAATTTTTTGATACCATTTTGGTAGTACTCCTTCGGTTTTGCCTCAAAATAGGCCTCAGTTTCGGCGATCACCTCCTCATTGCAGCCAAATTTTTTCCCTGCGAGCATCCTTTTGAGGTCTGAGAACAAGAAAAAGTCGCTGGGGGCCAGATCTGGAGAATACGGTGGGTGGGGAAGCAATTCGAAGCCTAATTCATGAATTTTTGCCATCGTTCTCAATGACTTGTGGCACGGTGCGTTGTCTTGGTGGAACAACACTTTTTTCTTCTTCATATGGTGCCGTTTTGCCGCGATTTCGACCTTCAAACGCTCCAATAACGACATATAATAGTCACTGTTGATGGTTTTTCCCTTCTCAAGATAATCGATAAAAATTATTCCATGCCCATCCCAAAAAACAGAGGCCATTACTTTGCCAGCGGACTTTTGAGTCTTTCCACGCTTCGGAGACGGTTCACCGATCGCTGTCCACTCAGCCGACTGTCGATTGGACTCAGGAGTGTAGTGAAAGAGCCATGTTTCATCCATTGTCACATATCGACGCAAAAACTCGGGTGTATTGCGAGTTAACAGCTGCAAACACCGCTCAGAATCATCAACACGTTGTTGTTTTTGGTCAAATGTGAGCTCGCGCGGCTCCCATTTTGCACAGAGCTCTTTCATATCCAAATATTGATGAATGATATGACCAACACGTTCCTTTGATATCTTTAAGGCCTCTGCTATCTCGATCAACTTCATTTTACGGTCATTCAAAATCATTTTGTGAATTTTTTTGATGTTTTCGTCGGTAACCACCTCTTTCGGGCGTCCACTGCGTTTATCGTCCTCCATGCTCATTTCACCACGCTTGAATTTTGCATACCAATCAATTATTGTTGATTTTCCTGGGGCAGAGTCCGGAAACTCATTATCAAGCCAAGTTTTTGCTTCCACTGTGTTTTTTCCATTCAGAAAACAGTATTTTATCAAAACACGAAATTCCTTTTTTTCCATTTTTTTCACAATAACAAAAGTTGCTTCACAAAAGACGCTCTATCTCACAAACTAATTGACTTACAGACGTCAAATTTTGACACGAATCATTTGAAGGTTGCCACTATATAAAAATAATATGCATTTAATACTAGCGACGCCATCTATGTGTCAGACCGGGGACTTATCAGCCAACCTGTTAGTTTGTATATTGGAGTACTCAGTGGCAGTAAATAAATAAATAAATAAAAAGTTAATTTGGATTATGTTCAACCAAAAAAACAAAATGATTACAAATTAGTCTTATGTGCTTTTCAGACGTACAACGAAATCTCGGGATTTCAGAACAAAATTGAAATCGCCTGGATTTCAAATGTCAAATTTGTTCGAAAATTTTCTGAAATCCCGAGATTTCGTTGTACGTCTGAAAAGCACATTAAGCTTAAAATTTTACTGAAAAATTAAAAGCGAAAATAAACTAAAAAAAAAAAGTTATACACCGCTGAAGGTCGCGCCTTTCGTAGCACGGCGACGAATCATCGGAAAAAGGAAATACAACGGCGGCAATTAGCTCCGCGACGTAAATGTTTACCGAAGTCGAAAAGTTTTAGGTATAATAATTAATAACTACTCATATGTCGTGGCTCACGTTTTAATTGCTATGGAAACCGTGAAATATGAAAATTCACTCTCATTACTCATACAAAATTATTTTTTTATATCGGTTTAACGTAAAAAAAACTTAACAGTTATACCCAGAGAAATAACAGTGAGCTTAACTTCTTATAACAGTTAAATTAGGAGTGGTAAAATAAACCGTCATTTTCGTTAAATGCACTGAAAAAGGCAGTGAAATGAACAGTTGAAAACCAGTTACTTTTTATGTGAAAATTCGCGTTCGTTCACTTAGACGTATAAGGGGCAAAACACGTCAAGTGTACCACCGGCAAAATTTTTCTCTCCGATTTGGATGAAACTTGGTACAGCTGTTAAGATGTAAGAGTACGTTAAATGTGCAAAAAAAAAGTAAATTTTAATCACAGGGTGCCGAGATACAGGGTGTCAAAGTTTAGGTTTTTGCTTCGAAGAAAATATTTCATTGAATTACAATGGGGCTAAAATCGCCTCGCTTCAAAAATTTTTCGAATGTTTCTTAGAAAAAATTGTCTGAACTTTTCGAAAACAATACAAAAAAAAATTTTCGATAACGGTAAATGAGACAAATTTGGCATTTTAGTTTTATTTCTTGATTTTCTAGGAGAGACGTCATTTTTTTATATTTTTTTTGTAATTTTGAATTAAAGCTTAGTTCTTCCCCTTTAAATTGATGCATTAATCAGAGTGGGCGGACCATGATTAGTGGTCCAAATACACCTTTGAAGATGCTTACCTAGCATATTTCCCTCAATCAGTGGTTATTGAGATTTTAGCCCCATTGTAATTCAATGAAATATGTTCTTCGAAGCAAAAACCTAAACTTTGACACCCTGTATCTCGGCACCCTGTGATTAAAATTAATTTTATTTTTTGCACATTTAACGTACTCTTACATCTTAACAGCTGTACCAAGTTTCATCCAAATCGGAGAGAAAAAATTTTGCCGGTGGTACACTTGACGTGTTTTGCCCCATAAGTTCGCATTCTGATCAATCGTCCTCATAGGATTCGACATTACAATGGTTTAAAAAGTGGCCCGACAGACGCAATGTTGGGGGCTCTATCCCTGCGGGGATATTTTTTCCGACTTTGTTATTTTAATTACAGTTTTTGTTTTTTTTTTTTTCCTTAATTTTTAAGGTTTTATTTTTTTAAATTTTTTTTAAGGGTTCATTTTCAACTAAAAAACTTTGGGAGTGAAACAATTCCTTCAGCACGTTTCCCAAAACTTGAGCAACCATAAACTCATGTCAGCATTTTGACCAACAAGTTAAACTCGTTCGTTCTGCGTAATGGTTAAGACGGTCGCCCAGCAAACTTGGAGGTCAGCGGTTCGAGGCACCGTCGAGGTGAGAAAATTTAAAAAGAGGAAAGAAAAAAAGATTTAGATAAAAACAAATAAATAAACAAAAAAATATAATTACGAGCGATGCTATACACATATATTTCTGGCCTAGGCAACAAAAGGTCCTGCCAGGTGCAATCTGACATTTGCATTGGAAAGGTTGACATTTTTTAAGCATAACATCACTCAGAACGTGTTGTCATTATATGGTGAATTGTTTTATTTACATTAACTTGAAATGTTCATCTCGGGCAGAAAATGGAGTTTACACGTGAACATTTTCGTGCGATCATCTTTCACAACTTTCGACGTGGATTATCACGATTGCATACCTTTTCCATATATCTTAATATTTAACCACTTCTGTTATAAACATAAAAAAAATTAAATTTAATAAATTTTTGCTTTAATTGAGCCCAATAAATCATTTTTGTGGAGGAAAAATATTTGTTTTTCATTTCGTTAATAATTCATGCGGGAAGGGGTTAAGCGCATGCAAAAGTGTATAGATCATGCTGGAGAATACTTTGAAGAACAATAAAACAATTTTTGATGATAAATATTCGCATTTTCATTATAAGGCCAGAAATATATATAGCAACCCTCGAATAAATAATATTAATAAAAATAGATAAATAAAAAAAGTCAAAGCAAAAAATAAAATTGGATTTTCCCAGTCGCTTGTGCTAGTCATTTTCCTTATTGACTGTGTTTGTACTGTTGAGTTGACCGCTAATGAGCATAGGCTAAAAACTAAAGGTGAACTCGGTTATTTTAACCTGATTTTGTAGTTAATATAACAACCTTTTTCTATCGGTGTAAACACACACTTATTCTAAATAATATTTCACCCGCAATATTTCTTTCGCCAATTGTGAAAACTGGGTTCATGAATTCCGGGTGAAAATTTTTTCACTTCGAAAAATTTTGTATTTTTCGAATATTAAGCTGATTTTGAAACAATTTGAAAATATAGAGTGATAGAACCCAGTAAAAAAAAAGGATTACTTAAAGATTAATCTTGGATTACTCCTTTTGGAGCAATGGATTATTCCTCAAATCTCCGAGCCTTATGTATTTTGTACTCCTTTTTAGCATTGCATGTCCTTACGGGCGAGCAATCTTTTGAGCTCCCAATAGAGATCAAAAAGATTACTCTTTTTCACCTCCGAATGGAGGTCGAGGAGAGTAATAGCAAATAGTGAGTAATCTTATGAATCTCCTGAATGAGAAAAAATGGATTAATATTTTGTAGCTCCTGAGGAAGCACAAAAGGGGTAATATTTTTGATTCAAAAAAATTATTTTTTCGGTTTTTGAATATTTTTATAATATTATCTAAACTATACCTATTTCTTTAAACGTTTATTTCCCGCTTTTGATTCTCAATTTGTGGGGTTTGAACCTCGGAACTCTCGATTCCTAATCAAATGTTCACCCTCGACACCGTGTTTGCAAAATCGAAAGTATGGGATTTTTTTCATTTATAAGCTTGAAATCAAATTTAATTTAATATTTTTTTGATTTCGGATTGCCCGCTTATAATCCAAATGAATGAAAAAGTCATTACTCCTTCATTGCTCCATTAAGGATTGCTCCGAATGAATGAAAAAGTCATTACTCTCCGTTGCTCGATTTCGGATTGCTCCAAATGGATGAAAATGTCATGACTCCTGCGTTGCTCCATTTCGGATTGCTCGTCAAAACTCCGAATGGGTGAAAAAGTCATTATTCCTTCACTGCTCGATTAAGGAATTTCTCCTAAATTTTTTACTGGGAACTCAATTCGATTATTTTTTTGAAAGTTTTTAAAGAACATTGTTTTGCATGGCAATAAGAACTTTAATGGAGGAAGAATGTGAAATTGAACATATTTACGTGGAACGAACAATACGCACAAAATTAGGAGATGTTTCTTATCCTGTGGATTTACCAGTTTCAATATTTAAACAACACTTCAGAGTTGACAAAGCCGATAGCTTAAAACTTTTATAGGAAGTTTAACAAGCCAGGTGTTATTGGTTTTGTCCATGGCATAGGCGCATGTTGCTATCAAATTGCCACATAACAACAAACACCTCTACTATCGGAAGGAGTTTCATAGCATAAATGCTATGATTGTATGTGATAACTAGGGCCCGGATTTCAATGACATTTCATCCTTTTTCTGTGATTAGGAAAACGTTGCTCGATGATTTATTTGTGCCATATTTGGGCCCTAGATTCCGAAAATGAAAAGTACTTAGGTCATTGTTCGGGATTTTTCGGTTTTTGGTCATTTTTTGCAGTTTAAGGTCTTTCTTTAGACTTTTTTGAGGGAATCAAAAGAAATTATTGGGTGCCAAAACAGGGCGGTACGGCGGATGACCCATCAATTCTACGTTTTGGCCAGTTAAAAAGGCGCTGGTCTCAGCCGATGTTTGAGAGCTCGCGTTGTCATGATGAACAATGATTCGTCTTCTCTTGTTCGTTTTTCGAATTTCTCCAAAGACTTCAGACAAACAAATTGTGGTGTACCACTCAGAATTGACCGTGCTTCGTTGCTCAATCGGAACTTTTGCTACATGACCAGTTTTTCCCCATACGCATAGATCAGTGCTTGCCAGTACGACCACTAGCACAATTTCTCTCATTCTTCACATCCCTGTAGGAATTTGAACTAGTGTCGTACTAGTACTTTACTAGTGCAAAAGCCACCAGTACTAGTTCTTTTCTATACCCCTGTCCATATAAAGTTCTGTCGAAAATCAGTATTACATCTGTACAGGAAAGCACTAGTACAGTATGCACCAGTATTATTCTAGTACTTTTCGATCCAATTGGGTAAATTTGCACCAGTTAAAAACTAGTGATGTTTACGGGAAAAAGGTACCAGAATCGTGGATTTTTTTCAATACAAAATGGAAATAAATATTTATAATTACAAATTTTTATTATAATAAAAGAAAACCATCCGGTTGTGTATTTATTATCAATTTATAACGCCTCAATGAGTGAATGCGATTATTCCCACTGATCACTAGTACAGTTATGGTGCAAACTTACCCACACATTGCACTAGTTCTTTTAGTACTGGTAAAAGTACTAGTTATTATAGGCAAATTGCTGAACAGCTTTCTACAGGGATGTATGTGTGCTTAAGAGGCTCATGCAGTGCGCTGCCAAACTGATTGAATTCTCTCGCTAACACAGACGCTGTTTGCGAGAAACAACAACAAAGAAACAACAAAGCCGCAATACTCAGCTTTGTATGAAAGAGTATTACGCTGGCAAGCACTGGCATAGATCCATGATTCGTCACCTATGACGATCTTATACACATCTTTTGAAGCACCGCGATCGTATTTTTTTTAAATTTCTTTGCACCAATCGACACGAACCATTTTTTGGGCGATTGGCAAATTATGCGGGATCTAACAAGAACAAACCTTTTGTACGGTCTGGTGTTCATGCAATATCGAATGTATGCTGGCGGAAGAAATGCCCAAGAATGCCTCTATCTCACAGTATGTCACATGACGATCTTTCATTATAAGTTCACGCACGGCATCAATGTTCTTTTGCACAACGGCCGTTTTTGGACGACCTTGACGGAATTCGTCGTTGAGCGAGGCTCGGCCACGATTGAATTCATTATACTAGTTTTTCACAGTGCTATAAGACGATGATTCATCGCCATACAAAGATTTAAGTTCATTAATGCACTCTTGTCATGATAATCCACGTCGAAAGTTGTGAAATATGATCGCACGAAAATGTTCACGTGTTAACTGCATTTTCTGCCCGAGACGAACATTTCAATATAATGCAAATAAAAGAATTCACCAATAATGACAATACGTTTGAAATGCTATATAAAAGACAAGTACAGAATCCGATTCTGATTTGAATGAATGAGAAAATTGAAACTTATGCCGTATTTACGATTATTTTGAGTGTTTTTTTTTTGTGTTTTTCGTTTATCTATCAAGAAATATACGTACTGTCCGTTTTTGCCGCTGTCGCTACGCAGCTAAATCTCACCAGCGGCGAAAAAGCGGGAAAAGGGAGGGCAGCACTTTTAGCCCAGCTGCTCGCCACTTTTCCCGCCGGGCTTGACTGGCAACACCGGTCGGTTTTAAATGCATTCCAAACGTAGAGTGAAACTTTAAACACGTCCGCAATTTTTTCTACCACGTTCCGATTTAAAATACGAGTCAGTGAAGTGTATTGTGAAGTGCGGGCCCCGTTTGCGACACCTTTTTTTTCCAATAATCGTCGGTAAATTTGCCACGGGACTCTTTGAAAACCCACGAAACCAACAGCAATCAACGCAGAAACAACGCCAATCACAACAGCAGCAGAAAAAACAACAGCCTCAGCAGCAGCAACCGTCACGACAGAACTACGACACCGATCCGTCCGACGCCACCAGTCAAAGGTACGAGCTTTTTATTTCATCTACATACGATTTACCTTTGCCCCATTTGGGTCGCAAGACCAATAATTCTTTACGGGCCCAAACATTGGCGATCCTGTGTCCAATAGTCCTGGCTTCTGGGAGAAAAATTCCATCAAGAGCCCATTCCAGTGCGCACGGTGTGATCCTTACAGTGCCTTTTAAAGTTCTAACGGACATTGGAAGTGCAGTGCTTGGATTTTTCTCATTCGAATTAAAGTGTCCTGTCTCGCTCTCCTGGCAAGGGGAAACCAAAAGTAAGCGGCAACGGGGTGACCATTGCGTGTATTTGCGTTGCTTTGTATCTACAGTTGGTAGGCTTAACGGCTTCCGCACGCAAGCAAAGAGGAGGCAAAGCAAATAAGACGACAAGCACGTTGATCAGCTATATTGCAGCGCTACTACCGTTTGTCTTTTCGGCCGCTGTTTCGATCTTTTGATGTGACTTCGCAGTTGACGTTTGAAGTAAGGCGGACTTTTCTCGAATTCACTGAGAAGAGGTTGAATAATCGAATACACGAGACCAAAAATGTTAGTTAGTTGCACTGGCTTGCCTTTTGAAATAAATAAAATATTGACAACTCAATTTCGACTATTTATTTTATTTGCTAAATTGATTGATGTACTAAGTAGCTAACCAATTTAAATAAAGCCTGAACAATTTGTAATCGATTTGAATTTCCAGATCAAGCAAATGAGACGAAAGAACGTTGGTCAGCTATATCGCAGCGCTGCTACTTTAGTTTTTTTTCGGTCGCTGTTTCTATCGTTCAATGGACATGATTTTGATTGGGAATTTCAACGATGCTTTCAATGGATTCATGGATTCGTGCAGATTAATAATAATGTGGGACGTTGGGAAGCCTCAGCTTCCATCAAGTGGCCCCACTGAATTGAAGGATTAGCCGAAGTAGACCACGTTATCGTTGGGTCCTTTTTCGTCCTTCGTGACTCTCTAAGAGGGCTAAAGCCTTATACAAGGCTTCCGTCCTTATATTGAGTCAAATAACGTCGACTGACGTTTGCCGATCGTCTCCGATCAGCACGTCAGTACCGGATTGCTAACTGGTGTGAGCTAGATAGCAGGAAACCCAGCCCTCCCCAGTTAGACCTTCATTAGATGCGTCGTCTTGGTCGTTGTCCCGAAAATAATTCGGTCTCAACTCTCATGACTACGCCATCTGTTAGTGCAAGCAGATTTTTGATTTTAAGTTCGGCAATCTCGTCCTCACCAATCCAATGGTGTCCCGTGATCGCCAACCTTCTTCTTGCCAGTGACGGACAGTGGCACACAATGTGTACCGCTATCTCACTGTCTTCTATGTGTCATCTTCAGCAAGACTCATCTTTCTGAGATGGCACATGAAGTTACCATGTCCTGTTACCAATGATGTCAACCAGCTGAGGGTGCTCCGTTTAAGACTAAGCGCCTTCGTTGCCACCGTGACCCATGGTTTTTTTATAGCCAGCTTCGCCTGTCTGCAAGTGCTCAACTCGCACCAACGGCGTTGATGCATTGAGTTAATCCACTTTGTGATAGCCGAAGTAATCTTGCTCCACACTAGTGGAACATAGGGCTCTGGACCATGATAATCCTGGCTCGAGCCCTGCCTATCAAGGTCGTCTGGCCTTTCATTTTGGTCGATACCAGAGTGTCCTTTAACCCACATGAGTGTTACTTCATTGCTAGAAGCGCACTCACGTAGTTTGGTAGCACACTCATGTACCAGACTGTTGCGTATGGTCATTTGTTCCATGCTCTTGATCACCGCCTGATTGTCAAGCCCAATCAGAATACGACTCTGATGTGTCCGTCGCTCAAGCAGGTGGTCCAGTGCTCGTATGACCGCTAAAAGTTCGGCCTGATAAACAGACACAAACTTTCCTAGATGGATACCTTCGGTGATGCCGAGTTCTTCTGAAAAGTTCCCGGCCCGCGCTCTGCCATCCATTAGTGAACCATCCGTGAAGAAACAAATGTCATGCCGTCTGCACTCACCCTGCAGACGGCCGTCGTCTATGAGCGGTCTGTGTGACTTTGCAGTCAGACCGACTCTTCTCATAGTCTCCATTTGCATTTGCGTTTCCTTGACTTCGTTGTGGACGATGTCAAGTATCTTACGGTGTCCACGCGCATCGCCGTACCTATTCCAAGTGGAATTGCGGTACATGCGAACTGCCGTTAATGCTCCCGTTTTCATTATAAATAAATCCAACGGAAGCAGTCCCAGCATCGCTTCAAGCGCCGGTGTTGGTGTGGTGCGCATTGCGCCCGTAATTCCAACACATGCTAGCCTCTGAACCCTGTCTAGCCTCGCTTTAACTGTCTTTTGTGTGGCTTTCCACCACCACACTACAGATGCGTAGGTTATGACAGGTCTTATCATTATCGTGTAGATCCAGTGTACTCATTTTGGGGTTATTCCCCAACGCAATCCGCACACTCTTCTTCATTGAAATAGAGCCCTTTTAGCCTTTTGGATCTTATACTCCACGTGTTGATTTCAGGTCAGTTTTGTACTCAGCATCACTCCTAAGTACTTAACCGACCCCGACACGGGAATATTCGATCCGAAGAGCTCTAATGGCTCGAGTAGAAGACCTCTTTTCTTTGTGAAAAGAATTGTCTCTGATTTAGCAGCGTTAACTGTGAGGTCTTGTTCTCTACACCATTGTTCAACGTGTTTGAGAGCACCTATCATCACGTGTCTAAAGGTGCTTAGGAACTTACCACTCACCATCAAAGCTACGTCATCCGCATACCCTATCGTATGTATGCCTTTTGAGTCAAGCTTGTGTAGTAGGGAGTCAATTGTTATGTTCCATAGAGTTGGTCATAGAACACCTCCCTGTGGACATCCTCTGACTACTCTACCCCTTAGCTTGTGTCGTCCGTTTTGTAAGTTCACTGCGCTCTGCCTTAGCATGAAGTCCACCCACTTGATAACAAGTGGGTTAACCCCTCGCTTTTTGAGTGCAGCACTCAACTTACCGAAGCCTATCTTGTCGAAGGCACCCTCAATGTCCATGGTTAGAGCCATTGATATGCCACCGGAATTTAGCTCCTTTTCTGCCGTCCTTACTACTTCGTGCAAGGCGGTTTCGGTAGATCTTCCAGCCCTGTACGCATGCTGGTATTTACTCAGAGGACATGCTGTGAGAGCTGTATCCTCCAGATGAGCAGCCATCACCTTTTCCATAGCTTTTAGCATGAAAGACGTGAGGCGGATAGGTCTGAAAGATTTCGCAACAGTGTAGTCCTTTTTTCCAGGTTTTGAAAAGAAATGTCACTTTTGACTCCCTGCAAGCCCTTGGAACATATCCAATAGCTAGGCAAGTCCTGAATATTTCCGTCAAACTATCCGCAAGTAGGTTACTTCCCCATTGCAAAAGAGCAGGAAATCACGATCCTTTCGGCTTCCGATTTGTCCCCACTGTTTGCCCCCTTCTTTGGAGACTCCCAGTGGTCATCCGATCGGAAGCTTCCAGGAAAATGGGTCTCCATGAGAATCTTTAGTGACTCTCCAATCGACTCTGTCATAGCTCCATCCTTTTTCTGGATTAAGCCAAGTCTAGAGATCGGATCTTTGGTAACCATCTTTTGCAATCTTCCTGCTTCAGTGGTATTATTTATGCTCGAGCAGAAATCCCGCCACGTTTCCCTTTTACGGTTACGCAACGCTTTCTTGAACTCTTGCTTTTTCGCCTTGTACATATCCCATGATGCGGAATCCTTCCTTCTCATGTATCTGTTGAAGGCCTTTCTTGTCCCCTTCTTCATGGCTTCAAGCTCCCTATTCCACCACGGGACAGAGTTCTTTTCAGCTATGATGCTCTGGGGACAAGCTCTTCTGAATGCTTCAGATATTACAGCGGTAAGTGCTGTTGTTTCTGATTCTACATTCCAGGAGGTTTTGAGTTTCTTCCGCGGTAACTGTAGCAGTAGTTCCCGTAACTCTGACACATATTTGCTATGGTCTGTGTTGTTGGGTATCCTTGCAAATCTGTTACTGCCTGAGTGCTTGTGTGGAAAGAGTACCTCAAATCGAATGGCTCGATGATCGGACATTGTTGTCCAATCTGCGACCCGCCAGTTTTTAACTCTCTCCAGCATAGCATCGCTGTGAAGGGTTATATCAATCACTTCCGCCCTTCGTGCGTCTACGAAGGTCGGTTGTGTTCCCCTATTTGCAATTGTTGCTGCTACCCCACACTGTATTGTGTGAGTTTGCGTCGCAACCCATGATGAGCTCCGGTTCCCTATTGCTGCAGTTCCCTATTCGTGCAGATTAAGTAGGAGGTATGATGAAAATTCACCGGAATTTCTGCTAGACGACGCGATGACGGACCTCGACTCAGTGTGGAGAAGGTTTCGAACGGCTTACGACGACGCCTGTCTTTCCGATTTTGTCAATTCGGACAAAAATACAAATCTGTCAGATACTCTAGAGAAGTATAGGTGGATATATTACGAAGCCAAAGCCCATCTTCTTGAGCTACTGGATCTCCTTAAAAACTCAGTGGATTCAACGTTTAGCATGCAATACCACACCTCAAATGTGACAATTTTGTCACCACCTACGAATATCTTTCTCGGTCGCGAGCAGCCGGCGAACGTGTGCCACCTGTGTGTAAATGATCACGCACTGCGACAGTGCCCAGAATTTTCGGAAATGACGGTCGACGATCGTCATAGATTTATCACGCAAAATAACAGATGTTATAATTGTTTGACTGCCTCCCATCGCTCGGCAAAATTTACCAGCCCGTATCGATGTGCGAAGTGTAAGAAGCGGAACCACATGCTGCTTCATAGACATGCTCCCGCGGTCTCACCGAAAGATGCTTCTCCTCCGTCCTCCCAGACCCCCGGCCCGTCGACGACGAGCTCCGCTGTTGCATCATCGGCGACGTCACCGTCCCCAATTGGAGCCTCGATTTCCACCCATCAAACAAACGCACATGTGGCTGACAGTCACACTCAGGTCCTATTGCCTACTGCCCTCGCGCACATTCTCCATCAGGGCAAGCAATTCACCGTGCGAGCGCTCCTGGATCAAGACTTTCAGCGTACCAAAAAATCGCCGATATCTAGCTCTCTTCCTGGGATGATCGTCTCCATTCAGCCAGAACTCGTGCATGTGACCGTCAGCGACAACCAAGTTCTGCGGCCCAACGCCCCCTCGCATGGACACGGCCCTGCTGCGTCAACGAATGGTTCATCTCTCTCTCCGTCATTCCAGACGCTAGGCTCGTTGACGCCGAGCAACAGGGTCGATTTCCCAATTTTCAACAATCTTGCGATCTCATTATGCGATTTTTGAGAATTTCCAAGCTATTTGCGCACAATCAATTCGCGAACATGCGCTTTCGTGGAGCTCATTTTGACAATTAGAAAAAATTTCGAAAAAGCGATGATGCCACATTATTCGAAAAAGAAAAGGAAAAAATAGGATGTCCATACGGTCACTCTAGTGTTATTTTTGACGCAAGCATCTTCGTTTACCCGCGACCAGGCCCGTACGCAGGGTTTACCGTTGGGAGGGGCTGTATGAAAATTTGATTTCTAAAAAAAGTCGTTGAATTTTAAAGTTTTATGTCTAACAAAAAGGTCATCAAATGAAGTTAAATGGTTAAATTTAGAATCAATTGCTTTTCTAATGGGAAAGTTTTTTCGATAGATAATTTTGTTTAAATGGTTTTCAAGGTTTGACCAATTTGTTCCATTTCTTGGTTTATGATTTTAATTGCATGGTCTTTGGAAAAAATCAATAACATACGTGATCAATAGTTTCATGTCTTAATTTGCCATTTGCATTATTTTATTATTTTTCTGTCAACAATGCGATTCTTCGAGGTACCGAAAAAAATTATTTCATTACTGACTCTACATTAACTGGAATATTGCGATGGGTATTTAAAGCCGCAAGTCCATTTAGACGATCTTCTTTTGTTGTTTACCTCAAGTACGTTTTCAAGCGTCGCAGTGTAGAAAACGACCGTTCGTTTCCTGACGTGGCAACAGGCAAAACGGCCATGATCCGGAGTATATATTAACATTTAGAAAAGCTTCTGGCCTACAAATCGTCCCCTGAGAAAACCGGTGTCGTATGTCGCATTTTTGCCATTTTAAGGTTTTGATGCAGTTTTATTAAACAAAATGAGCTCTTTCGATTCCTGTCAAAATTTGTGTGCATTTTGTCGTATGTCGCCCTATCTAAGCCATTCAGTAGTACTTTTGTCGTATGTCATATAAAATCCTACATACGACAAAAATTTCATATATTTCGTCGTCTTTGCGTTATCAGAAAAAGTTTGTTGTATGTTCAGCTTCTTGCGTGTGGTTGTGTGTAACACCCAGATCCAGTCGATATAGACCACACAAAAGGTATATCGATATTATTAGTGTCACAAGGAGACTCGATTTAGCCATGTCCGTCTGTCTGTCACTAAATCACAAAAACTGCTCTAAAATCGAAGTTTTTCAACATATTTTGATGAAATTTGATATTTGATCATGTTTCAAGGCCAGTAATACGATTTCCAAAAATTTAAAAAGTGGGCGTGGCAGAAGGGCGTGTTTCAAAAATTGTCCCCCACACCCGAAATTCAAATGGGACTTAAACGAAATTTGGCATATGCTTCCTTTGTAGCCATAAATATTCTCCCAAAAAATTTCATTCTTAAGGGTACCTCCAGTACTAGGGTCTGTTACGAAAATCACAAAAACTGCTCTAAAAGCGAAGTTTTTCAACATATTTTGATGAAATTGGATATTTGATCATATTTAAAGGCCAGTAATATTATTTCCAAAAATTTAAAAAGTGGGCGTGGCAGAAGGGCGGTTTTCGAAAATTGTCTCCTACACCCGAAATTCAAATGGGACTTGAACGAAATTTGGCACTTATGCTTCCTTTGTAGCCTTAAACATCCCCCCAAAAAACTTCCTTGATCGGGCCATTCTTAAGGGTACCTCCAGTACTAGGGTCTGTCACAAAAATCCCGAAACTGCCTCAAAATCGGACTTTTTCGAAATATTTCAATGAAACTTAGAATTTGACCGTATATTTAAGCCTCCGATTAGAATTTAAAAAAAAATGGAAAAGTGGGCGTGGAAAAGGGGCGGTTTTCATAAAGAAATTTAACAAAAGTCGGTATATGGGGCTCCTAATGGCCTTAAAAATTGAATATTCTTACTTAGTGGTTCTGTTTTTTGGGCGTGGCTCAAAAATTATTTAAACATGTGCTACTACGTTTATACGTTAAACCTTACTCA
Organism: Chlorops oryzae; assembly: GCA_020466095.1. NCBI lineage: Eukaryota > Metazoa > Arthropoda > Insecta > Diptera > Chloropidae > Chlorops > Chlorops oryzae. The sequence goes on along the minus strand of CM035808.1, from coordinate 95,318,299 downwards.
CGAATAAGAATATCGCGAATAGTGAAGTCACCGTTTATACGGCAACCGACATTAGTTGGTCTTAGCGCTACCTGACTGCCAAAACGAAATTAATTGGTGGCACACATGAAAAATATATGATTTCATAGCATCAGGAATGCTTTTACCAATTGGTTTTTCAAAAGTGAAAAAATGTCAGTCTCTGATTTAAGTATTATCCATATGCAGCGGTTGGTTTCCTTTCCGTTCTCCATCCTTTTTGCTAGATTTTTGAACTCAAATTAAACAAAAGCGCTGCCGGATCGTCAAAAAGAGAGAAATCAGCGAAAAATGTGGCGTCACCTCTCATGTTTATCGTGAATAGTCTCACTATTCACGAATAACTTTCGTGAATTACGCTATTCGTGAATAAGACCGTTTATACGGTAAAATTCGCTATTCGCGATATTCTTATTCGCGAATAAGGCGTACGTATAAACGTAGTATGTGTCTGTGTCGGGTATTTTATTGCCAGGCTCTCCTGGCTATAACACCCTTACTTGTTTACAAAAGTTTTTGGGGCACCCTTTATATGTATATATATATATATATATATATATATTTTTTTTTTTTTTTTTTTTTTATGGAAAATATATTCCGTTTTTGTTCGACCTTTAGAATTAATTCCTCTTTTGTAGAAATACTACACGTTTTTTTCGAGCTTAAGGTCAAGGTTTTGGTTTTTATTTAAATTTGAAAACGTCCAATATTTCGCTTTTCGTCGAAAAGCATCTTCAGGGACTCTAAAAAATTACATATAACATTGAACACATTAAGAGGAATATCACCAACAAACTTTTTAACAATATAGAACTTACATTAACAAATCACCAAATATTATTTACATGTACAAAAAATTAAACAATTACTTTCTTATGACAAAAAACTTTTTTAATTATCTGTTGAACTGTGTACGGCTAATGTTGTTGTGCTCTCGCTTTTATAGCTTTGTTTTTAAAGATCATATGTCTGTATGTGTGTGCGACGTTTTCTATATCAGCTTTGTAGTTGATTCTGTTATGCGGCGGTACATCAATAATGTGCAGCATCTCTAATGTTAAGCGTTTTCTGTATGTATGTTCCGTTTGTAATATGCGAACATTTTCTAAATCGGGAGAGTGTAATTCTTCAATACAGTGGGACGATAGTGCTGTTTTGTTGGTCAATCCTCGATTACGGGTTCTTAAGTTTGATTTATGTCCACTTTTTTTTTATAGAAATATGATAAAATAATAAATATAAATTTTTTCCATACTTTTGTATGGAATACCCTTTAAATTGCTGACTAAGAGCTTCGTGACCAAAGAGAAAAAGGTAGCTGAATTAAAATTAAGGAGGGGTAGTAGTCAATGTTTTTTCTGTCAGAGGTCAGATTTACCCGTCAAATGAGAAAACGTTTTTCGTTAAAAAATCGGAACCCCCAAAACCCTCCCCCTGCGTACGGGCCTGCCCGCGACCAATTTTTTTCGTGTACACCCTTTACCTTGAAAGTGCCTCAAAAGCGGTATGGGTTAAAATTAACCCGTGGAATGTAAAAAAAACTAGTCCAATCCGTTCCAACCCGACTAAAATCCGTTATTTAACGAAAAAGATATCCGACTTAATATTAAAACCACAAATGTTTGGAAACTTTTTTAGTTATCGCGCTATAAAGCTAAGTGGGCCATTTTCAGTGACGCATGAATATAGCGCGAATTTTTTTATTTTTGTTATAACTTCAAAGTTTTTTGTTTGAAATTAGTAAAGTTAAGTTTTTTATGTTCAAAATTGAATAAATTTTTTATGTTTCTCAAACAATTTTGTTGTAACAGTTATATTTTTCAAGATATAGGTATTTAATTGAAGATTTAACAGGTGGGCCATTTTGAGTGGTAGTCACTGTAGGTACTTATCAGAAATTCGTCGATCTTGGTGATATTGATTTCAGTATTTTTCCTCCAAATGCAGTTGAAATCACAATCAATGGTAGAATCAACGACGAGATTTAGAATTGAGATTATCGTAGAAAGAACAAACGTTTTCGTAACGTGCAAAGGGAGCATTCCACAGCAAATGATACTTTTCTCCCGTACAAAAAGGCAAACACTTATATAATCACTCAAAATTTTTGGAAAAAGTAACTTCTATCCTGTTAACTATCTTAATATGAGTACATTAATATAATCTTTTTATAAAATTAAACAGTTAAACATAAAAAATATCATAAATATTGTTTGTCCCGTACGTGGAATGCTCCAGAGGTATTTTTTCATCGTATCAGTGATACATAATAACACGAAATCGTGGCATTAACTACTTTGTTTCTTTTGGGCTAATCGCGATGAAGACACAATCGCGAGCACTTAGTGATATCGCCGTTCATACAGCTATCGAGCTACCAGATTAAAATAAATTTTTTTGCATACTTGACAAAAAATAATATGATTAAAAGGCTCAGATATGGAAACATATAGATTTTTGTTGAAACAAATTTATATTGAAAATAAATAACTGTTTAGCAAAAAAACCCAAATCCAAAAATAGGCACTAAAAGTGATAAATAAGTTTTGTGGTCGAGGCCAGCCAAGGCTTAACAAATACAGTCATACCAAAAGCCTTATAACTATACCCTGCAGCAAGTGCAACTAGTGCTTTACTACTGCAAAAGCCACCATAAACAAGTAGGGTTGTTATAGTCAGGTGAGCCTGACAATAGAATACCCGACACAGACACACATGAGTGAAAGGTGTAGGAAAAATATTTATTTGGCCCGCCCACTGCCACGCCCACAAATGAAGATTTTTCGTAACTTCCGAAGTAAAAGGCGTAGAAGCTTCAAATTCGCAACATAGGTTGACCAAGGCAAATTAAAGGTGTAGGAATAAAAGTTTATGCAGCCCGCCCACTGCCACGCCCATAAATGTATAATTTTCGTAACTTCCGAAGTAAAAGGCGCAGATGGTTCAAATTCGCAACATATGTTGGCCAAGGTGAATGAAAGGTGTAGGAAAATAGTTTATGTGGCTTGCCCACTGCCACGCTCACAAATGGAGATTTTTCTTAACATAGAGCGCCAATAATGTCGGAACGCTGGGTATTTGAAAGTCGGGCTTGACCGACTTTAGCTTTCTTACTTGTTTTCTACTGCCGTTGGGGAATCATTACAGTTAATAAAACTTTCTGTTTTGTTATATTTGAACAGCAATTTCTATCAATATTGTCAGACTGGAGCATATTGAGTGGCTTGAGTGTGGAAAGGATCTCACAATTTTCTATGATGATAGTTCAACTCAAAATGATAATTTTCAAAAACTTCGTTTTGAAAACGAAAAGAAATTTATCCTAGCTAGCGTCGAGTTAACCGAACATATTCCTTTGGAGTCTGGAGAAATTTCTGCTCAGTTCACACTATGTCTCCCAGATGAACTACTTTCAACATCCAAACATCGCAATGGTTATGTGGACTACCATCTGGAAGTTATTTTACAAACACGAAAGATGACAAAGAAAATATTTGGTGATCGTCTATTTCTTAGAAATCGTCTTGATTTAAATAAAGAAAGCAAATTAACAAAGGTAAATAATGGCATTAAATTTATGTACAAAATATGCAATGTGGTTTTCACTTCTTTTAGTAGCCCTGGATAATTACATGTCGCCTTCCTTGCAGTGAAATAAATGTAACAGTGCCCTACACAGGATTCGTACCAGGACAATTCATTCCCTTAAAAGTTAAAATGACTCACTTGCTCTTTGGATACAAAACGATAATCAATTGCGTCGAAAAACTAACTTACGAGAGTGATAATTCCTTACAGACTTCTAAGGAGGTTATAAAAATTCACGACAATGCAATTTTAAGCAGCTCTTCTTGCTGTCAATTACGTGTGCCTTTTACGACAGCTATATCAACAACTTTGGACGATGCTCTTATGAAAGTTTCGTATTATTTGGAATGCTTGGTAATTAGCGAAAAGCTGGAAGCTGTGCACACATCTCGAATCCCCATCACAGTCGGCAATGTGGCACTGAAGCAAAGCGAAAAGCCCTCATCCGATCACATCGACCGCTTGTATTCCTACAATAATTTAGGTGGGTAGTTAGGTTTTAAAAATGGAAGGGTAAAAAAATTGTTCGTCAATAATAGAAAAATTCCAGCGAGAATCGGGCTGTTACAGTTTCTCTATTACTAAACAAACATTTCATTTTACAACTTTGTTTTTCATTGTAATCGACAGGTGCGATGAAGGATGATCTGGAAATCTGTGTACAACCCAATCTTGTCAAATTTGACATAATCACATGCCAGCCAAACAATTTCTTCAAAAATAACAAAAATCACTTCATGGTGCAGTGTAGAGAAGCTATCCTTCATCTCGGAAAATTAATTTACAAGCAGATTCCGACCTAAAAATTTTTAATAATTGTATTTTTTTTTTATTTGTATATTTATTTAATTTTATTGTGAAATTGAAAATTCACACTTTTGCCATTTATTTCACGAATGTAACGTGCAGAATGTCGAGGTAGTCATGCCATTTTGGAAATAAACGTATTGTAATCCCTGAATGATCCCCTATTCTGTTGTGACGTGGACGAGTTTTCAGCTCAAGCAACATGGAATGTATTAAAATACAACAAACTTTGTTCAAGCGGTTCGGTAGCCTTTAATTACTTTTTTACACGTTTTGATTTTATTGACCCCTTAACATTGCGAGCCTTGCTGATTTTGCTCAAAAGTGGTGGCATCAGTTTTTCTTTAACAGCTCCGTAAGACTTACAGATATCGGTTAACTGTCCTAGGTAAAGTTGTAGCTAACGGTCTAGTGAACTTAAATAAAAACAGAAAATGCTTATAAAAAAAATTCCATAATATATTTTTAAAAAAGCACCAAAAAAATCTAAATTTTTTACTTTTCTGGGCATAGGTTGAAGGGAATCCAAATTTTGAATTTTGAAAAGTTTGTTGCCGGTAAGTACCCAGCGGGAAATGTCACCCTGACATCACCGGTGAAGTCAGGGTGAGTTGTCATGCTAGGCGATGCGATGGCGAAAAAAGCAGTTGAGAGCAGCACATTGCTCTTTTCTCTCTAAATGTCAATTTATAGAAACCAGTTTGATAACTCTCTTCTTTGCCCTCTCTTTGAATGTTTCGAAAATTTTTAAAAATCTATTTTTAACAATTTTTGTTCGCCTCTGCAAAGAGTATAGATATAAAGAGCCTCGGAAGTCTCTTTCGCGCTCACTAAGCGCTTAAATGTGCGGTGACTATTACCCTGCAGGAAATGTCAATAGTGAATCTATACTCTTTCTCTACTGACTGCGTGAAAAGTACTACTGACCAGTTATACCCGTCGCAATGCTTTGCGTTATTGACATTTATCATTGAGTTGTCATTGAATGTCAACAGTAGACCGAAAAACTATTGACGAGCTATTGACGAACTATTGACGTCGGTACTTTATGTAGACAAAAGTAGTACTCTTTCGCTTTATAAGGAGACACGTTGTTGACATGGTCAATAAAGATGAACTGTACCTCTTGACAGTGCAGTTTCTCTAATGACACCGCCTATAAATACTGTTGACGTTGGAACTAATTCTCTTGTCTATATTGACGTCAGTACAGACATGGGGCCATATGGCGACAGGCTTCCTGCAGGGTAGCTACCGAACATATAACAAGTTCGAGAAGCGGATTTTGTTGCATAGAAAGCATATATTACTATATATGTCACTCTCATAGATTTTGGGCGGGACATTTCGCGCCAGTTCGAAAGAGATGTTACTCAGCAGGCAAAAAAAGAGCGAGAGAGAAATACTTTTGGTGAGTACCTAAGTGAAAAATGCTAATTTTGGTGGGTACCCAAGACCGTGGTGGGTACTCAAGACCGTGTTGAAAAGAGCCAAAATAGAAACGGCTCCGGAGTGACATATATAGTTATATATGATAGAAAGGTTTGATTTTCAGTTCGTTTGCAACTGAATGAGTATTATATTTTGTTTTGTTTTTAGTCCTCTTGAAGTTTTCCGTTCTTCGTACGCTGATTGAAATGAGCCAAAGGAATATGGAATTTTCAATATGCTTTTTCGACTTTGTTTGGATTTTTTTTTAGGCAGCCGAGAATCTGTATTGGTGTAAGTTTTGATTTTCTGTGTATCAGCTAGCGATTTGTGAAAGGCGTTTTGCAAATATAAATGAGGAAAGCAATTTTTTCGTTTCTCGGAAGGGACCGTCCATATATTAAGTCAGTCTATTTTTGACCATTTTTAACCCCCTTCCCACCCCACTGTATGATGACGTAGTATATGGTCGGCCCCTAAATATTATTTTTATTAACATTCATAAATCCTTGCACATGAAAATAATTTTACCATCCCCATTGAATGGAAATAAGTGACAATTGAACTCGTTTGGAATTTTCGTTGGTTGTAATTAAGTCCTTCGTTTGCTATAAAAAAAAACTAAATACTTTCTACGATCCGACATGGCTCGAACCCGACACCCTCGCATTCCAAGTCGTGCACCTTATGCACTATGCCACATTATGCCTTACAACAATTCGGAGAAATTACATGGGTATTTTAAGTTAAATTAAGTATATTCAAAGGCGAAAACTTATTATGTCTTATCCGAATTTCAAAAGAAAATAGTCGTTTGACCCAAATGAAACATCGACTGTATCGAATGAAGTTTTAAAAATATCAGTTTAATGCAAATGGAAAATTGCATTCATTTCAAACTTTTCTATGATTTCCAAGATAAAAAGGTCGTTTAGAAAATATCCAAACGCATTTCGTTTAAAAGAAACTGAACCTAAACGAAGTATTTCTTTGGGTATGAAAATAATGTACATAAGTATATTGAAATTCATCAGCCTTGACATTTCACTTCAACCAAAATTTTCATATTTCCGTTAATTTTATTGAGATGCTCCAATATCATAAATCAGTAATAGCAAAATATACAGTAGAACCCCAATAAGAATGTCACCTTGCATTTATTATGCGCTTATTTCTAAGAACTGCGGGCATTCAAGTTTTTGGCTTTTCCCTGTACGAATATGCGAAAATTGAAGAGGTGTCTAAAAATAGCCATAGGCAATCAATTCTTACGGGAGTAAGTAGAAAAGCGAATATTTTCTCTCTCTATTTATCTACGTTGCCAAATTTCAACAAATTCAAACGGTCAGTTGTAATTTATGAATGAATTCCATAATCGCGCACACTCCCAAATCTTTCCTCCATTTAGCTACGCTGCCAAGTTTCAGGCGAAATGGGCATGCGTATTTAATGAATGAACTTCTTATTCGCGCATTCTTCAAATTACTTCTTCGTCCTGCACACAATTTCGCGCATATAGAACATATCGAGCTAAGCCAAACGTCGAATCAAACGCCCAAACACGCAATCGAGCATGTTGCAGCTCGGTAGCTAATAACCACCGCGTGATATTAAAAACCTTAAGAGAATCGAAACGCTACTTTGGAGGCTCTTTATATCTTTGGCCTCTGCCAGGGATCGAACCCGCGATCTTCGGATTCTGAGTCGAGCACTCATCATCTACGCCACTCCATGCTAACGATAAACTGACGCTAAAACCTTATTTAAATTTCAGTAGCCAATGAGAGTAATGTAGGACTGTAGGTCTAACTCAGTGTTGCCAGGTTGAGGGATATTTCCCATTTTGAGGGAATTTTCACACCAAATATTGGCAAAAGGGAAAAAGGGATTTTCTTTGCATTGTTGAACACGATAGAGGGATTTTCCAATAATCGATACCAAGCGCTCCTGCGAGCGACTCGGCTCGATGCAATCCTCGATCATATGTGGTAATGTTGGTCGATAATTTTGGCTCGCTAACATCACCTATTACGATCGAGCATCGACCCAAGCCGCTCGCAGGAGCATGCTCGAATGTGGATGTGATAACAAACTTGTAGTAGGTATTTATTGTTAATATGTATATAAATATATCATTTGGGGTTTGGGGTTTTAAAAGGAATTTCCAAAAATTAAAGAGTTGGGCGTGGCTGAAATTCAAATGGGACATGAACCAAATTTGTCATGTATGCTTGCTCTTGGTAATAAACATCCTCTCCAAAAATCTTAGTGATCGGCCTATAATTATAATTAGGGGTGACAAGAAGGCAGTTCTCATGAAGAAATTGAACAAAATGAGGCCCTTAATGGGTTTTAAAACTTCCCTACTAACTTGCCTTAATAGTAGTGGTCTTGGGGCCTTTTCAAACGTACAATTTCTTTTAAAAAAAATATGTAATTGTACGCAGCTACCTTATGTTTTTAATGTTAAGAAATATAGCGATTATTAACATTTTGTTCAGGAAAAATATGTTTTTGTTTGAGGGAATTTTAGTGGGAAATTTCTATCGGTCACTGAGGGAAAAAGGGATTTTTGTTTGGTTTTCGAGGGAAATGTGGTTCTGAAGTACTGGCAATACTGGTCTAACTGTCGACGTCGAAAAGCCTCTGCCGCTAATAAGAAATTCCCCATTAGGCAGGTATAGGAAATTCAACTCTTTCGAGAAATTCACCAAAAAGCTACCAACAAAAACCTTAAGCAGGAATAGGAAATTCAACTCTTTCGAGAAATTCACCAGAAAGCTACCAACAACAATACGGGCAGACAAAAAGTGGCACTATGATGCCACTTGCAAGAAAATTATAAAAGAAACACCGCGTGGACTTGGTTTTTTATATTGCTTGAAAAGTTCATAATTGAAACTTTACTAAATGTATCACGATATGTTTTTGCTCAATGTGCACGAATGTGTTCATTTTGTAATAAATTGACATACATTTTTGACTACGGCTACGAATTTGATTGTACATAGAATTCAGTATTTTTGCTGAAACAGTGTGATCAAAAAGTTAAGTGGACAGGGTAGAACTAAAAAAACAATTTATTTTTCTCCTTGATATTGAGTTTCCTTGATGAGTTTAATGTTTTTCAAGCTTTTCATATCATTTTATGAGTTTGGTAGATATTTTATATGTAATGAACTCGAAAATCTCCCAAAATTAAAAATAAAAGTGGCAATGCATTTCACCAGAGCAGAGCTAAAGATTTCGCTGCCATAGCGTGCTTCTCTTTTCCTCATGATATATGCCTATGTTGAAGCAGCGTAGCTCTAACACATTGCAGGGATTAGGAAGAAGAAGAGTTAGACCTACAGTCCTACATGATGAGAGTCAACCACATGAACAGAATCCCTCCACGATAACATGTCCTCCAAGTTGTCATGCATAACAATGTCACCTATATGTCATCTATGACATCACTGGTGACTTTGTCATGCAGGAGATAATTTTCCGCTGGGTACCCAGCCGGAAATGTCCCGATGAAACAATCAATGATATCAGCATGACATAGAGCCGCGACTCCTCCTGATTATACACCAACTTTCTCATAAAATTAACACACAAGCGGCATTGGCTATCATAAGAGCATATGTCACGAGACGTTCGCGGACGTCAAAAACTAACGAGTCAACCGTTGACAGTTCCAATGGTTGCACGCAACCTCCCAGTAGGAAAGAATGTACGAAAAGACTTTCGCGTATACATCGCCGGCCTCCTTGCAACATCGTTGCAAAATAACAAAAGTCCTATAACAAACAATTCATGGTTAGACTAAGCGAAAAAATAATATAAGGATATAAAAACATGAGATCAACAATTCTAGGTGAGATTATTCGAAAAAATATAAAAAAGGTACTTATGGTATAACGGGTCCGGATATTAAGTAACCTAGAGCGGAATTTTGAGCCATCAGGGATCAGTTGCTTCGCGGGAGGATGCCAGGCCGCATAAGCTTATATGACACGTCACCGGCCAAAACCAATTGACAAGACGAGCGCAGATGAAAAGTTTTATCGCCAAGAAGAACATTTTCGAACAACGATGGTACATTCCATTCAATGGATCGCTCGGGTGTCGAGTACCGAATATTGCTCAGACGCACAACCAGCTCAAATTCGATGTTCTCGTCAAACCATGGGCTGAATTTAATGAGGCATTTCTCAAAGTCCTCATTGGACTTGATATAAAGGCCGAGTTGTTTCGCAATGGGTTTTGATAGAAGGCTTTTCTCACTACAGGTGTCCAAAATAGCTCTCGTGGTGATTGAGCCCGATTTTCCTTGAATGCGAACGACCACAGTCGGAACGAGGGTGACTGGTTCTGGTACCGCTAGTAGCAAGGGTGCCAGCGTCGGTTGTCGTTGCCTCTCTGGTTCTCTAGCCGGTGTGTCACCATGTAGGAGCGAATGATGTCTGCTATTACAGTGTTTGCAGTGGCTTTGGCTTGTGCAGTCTCTCGTTCGATGGGAATGTGCCAGATAATTGCCACAGTCCCGAAAGGCTTCGACGACACTGCGGCGTTGAGCGGCTTTCATGGTTCGGAACCGTTTGCAATGCACTAGTGCGTGGTGGTTGCTGCAGAGGCGACCATCATATCGATGATGGCGATGCGAAGGCATCTTGCTATAACGAAGAAGATAGAGAATTGAGACGAACGGAAAGCATTAGTTTGTATGCTTATTTTGATGAATCAGGGGGTAATATAATTAGTTTTGAAATAGGTCGGGTGAAAACACCATTAGCAGTGCGTACATGGCCATCGGAGCCATGATATATCTTAATAATTCTGCCTAAGCGCCATTCATTGCTAGGAAGATTGTCTTGACGTATTACGACTAATTCATTAAGTCGTATATCGTTCTGAGGGAATTTCCATTTGTATCTTTTATGAAGTTCTGAGAGATACTCATGCTTCCATCTCTCGCACAAATACTGATTCATGGCTTTGACTCGTTGCCAGCGATTTATAAGAGTTGTGGGATTTCCTGTTATTGAAGATTCTGCTGGTGCTAAAAGAGGGCCTCCTACCAGAAAGTGTCCAGGGGTTAAGGCTGCCAAGTCGGCAGGGTCTGATGATTGAGAGCTTAGCGGCCTCGAATTAAGGCATGCTTCAATTTTGGAAAGTAAGGTTTGGAATTCCTCGAATGAATACTTTATGAGTCCAGCCGATCTGCGAAGGTGGAATTTGAAACTTTTGACACCAGCTTCCCATAATCCTCCCATATTAGGAGCGCCCGCCGGAATGAACTTCCAAGATAGGTGTTGATGAGCATATTGATTTGTCACAGCGTCACGTGTAGTTGAAACAAAACGATTGAAGTTGGATTGAAGAATTTTTGCAGCGCCGACGAAATTCGTGCCGTTATCAGAATAAATTTTTAAGGGACATCCTCGTCTTGCCACAAATCTCGAAAAAGCTGCTAGGAACGTCTCAGTGCTTAAGTCGGAAGTCGCCTCTAAATGGATTGCCTTTGTGCTGAAACAGATGAAGATACAGACATAACCCTTCGAAATGCGAAACCCGCGGCCGTGATATGATTTTACATCGAACGGGCCGGCGAAATCTACTCCAGTGAAAGTGAATGGTCTAGAAAAAGAGCTTCGTTCAACTGGCAAAGCTGCCATAAGTTGAGTCCGTTGTTTTTTACGTTCCAGGACACAAGAACGACAATTACGGATGGTAGCTTTTATTAAAATCCTAACCCTCGGAATCCAGAATTCACTCCTAATCAACCGGAGAACTAAGGCGTTTCCTCCGTGGAGGGAGATCTTGTGCACGAATGCCACCAAAAGTTTCGTAAGAGCAGCGCTGCACACTGGTCTGAAATATTATTCTAGCAATACAAAAATCAAAAAATGTTTTGTCGCGGATTCCAATAATCATTGCAGAGTCTTATTGTTAAATAGTTAAACTAACTTTTTTTGAAAATTATTTATCAAAAAAGGTAAAAACCTGTTGTTACGGCGACGGTAAAGTTGTTCTTTTATTAGGTGTGAATGAAGAAGTGATACGAGGCTGTTTAAACAAATATTTGGTTTTTGATTTTTCTTTAATATTCCGTTAAAAAAAATAGTGGTAGCTATTAGAAGTTAATATTTGTACATTCTTAGAGCATTTTTTTGTGCATTCGATTTATTGTAACATTTAGTGTATAAGTGGCAGCTTGTTAAAGATTCCTTATTTTTTCACTTAATAAAATAAAGACAGCTATCTTTACATAATCTTTTAAAAAAAGTTTTAAGAGGTTTTAAGCTCTAGTTTTGATTAACCTATCCCTTAAAGCATAGTTAATGAGGTATATTGCGATTCATAACTGTCGGTAACCGTCCGTAAATTTCAAAGCTCAATTACGGTTGCCGCGAAAGGTGGTATTTTTAAGGGGATTCTATGGTTTTAAAGTCGAAAAAATTTATGTTTTCATGATATTTTATTGGAGACGTGAATAATGTTGGTGTATTTATTTTTTGTACATGCTATAGCTTGACTTCTGAAGTATATTTAAAAAAAAAAAGTGAAATTATTGATAAACAAATCCGTGGCAGCGATTCTCCGGAGGCCCCTAGAAAAAAAGTTGTTTTGCGGTGAACATGATGGAAGGTTACCGGATCATGTGAAAAAAAACGGAAACATGTTTTTAAAAGGAAATTTGTTTCCCGAGATAACGCCGAAGCATTTTTAAACGATTGGTCAAGTAGATTTTGCATCATCGTGTTCACCGACTTCAAAAAAGTCAATTTGCACAAAATCGATTTAAAAATTTTTTTTCTCGAACACATGCAAGTGGGCCACTCGCTTTGAAACCCTGTATCTTTTAAGTTAGTTAGTTAGTTTTAGTACGATTTACTTGAATTTTTTACACAATACAGTGGAAATCGTTTATAGCAGGTCCGGCTTTAACAGACTATCGTATACAACAGACAAAACCTTTGGTCCCTCCAAGTGTAATGGGAATAATACATAGGAATTCGTATATAACGGACATCGCTTGTAGTAGACATATCGCTTATAAAATACACGTTTGGAAGTCCCCACGGCTCGATATATCGTTGGTAACAGACAATTGACTAATTCCTTTGCTTACTGTTTTTTTTTTCCACCAAAAATGCTTCTCGGGCATTACTGTAAATAATAGAATGTCTGATATATATCATAAATGTATCTTATATAGCAGACTGTCTTCTATATGCGATATATTTCTATAACAGATATCGTATACAACAGACAGATTTTACGGTCCCTTTAAGTCTGTTATAAATGGTTTTGACTGTACTCTTGAAATGTTGTAGATTCAGAAGAAAAAACGTTCCAAAATTTTTTTTAAAACTATACCATCCCCTTAAATATTGGATGCAATTCTAATTTAGTTTATTTTTGCTCCCATATATAATGTGTAAATGTGGAAATTATAAAAGTTTTTAAATAATGGTTATTAGTCTATGATTTTTTGCAATTATTTGCTCAATAACTTGATTACGTTATTCAGAATATTTTTTATATATTTTTCCCAATTACACCGGCACACAAAAAAAAAAGTTCTGAACTCAGAAAAAGGGGTACCCTCCGTTATGTTTTTTGGGGTGCAGAACACGAATCTGAAGTCAGATTTTTTCCATCACCCCCAGTTTTCGCCCCAGCCATCCATGAACCCCCCAAAGGGTGAAATTTTTTTAATATATAAGAAATCGAATCATGTACCCCCCCTTAAGTTTTTTGGTGGTCTAAAGACAAATCTGAGGTCAAAATTTATCCACGACCCTGAATTTTGGCTAAAAGCTCCACAGCACCCCTCCCCCGGGGGGTGAAATTAATCGAATACATAGAAAATGAAATGACGTATCCCATATGAAGTTTTTTGATGTGCGCAAAGCGAATCTGAGCTCCAAATTTACCCACCGCACTCTATTATGCTTCTACACCCCTCATCACTACTACACCCCTCACCACATACCCCTCCCACCCTACCCCCGGCACACACAAAAAAAAAAGTTCTGAACTCGGAAAGAGAGGTACCCTCCGTTATGTTTTTTGGGGTGCAGAACACGAATCTGAAGCCAGATTTTTTCCACCACCCCCAGGAACCCCCCAAAGGGTCAAATTTTTATAATGGGTTACTTCCTAATTTTGACGTACATAACGTGTCCGTTTTTGTTCAAATGAACGATGAAGCTGGTTTCGAGAACGTGCGGTTAAATTTTTATTTGTTGCCTCCCGTTTAATCATTTCGAAACATGTTTCAGAAATCTGACCCTCGCGCCTGGCCGGCAAAATATGTTTTTCATGATCGAAATGTCTATTTATTATGTTTGTGCCGAAAATCTAAAAGCTTCCAAAAGGTGCATCTTTGGCTGAAATGAGGACATGGTGTAAGATGTGGCTATTTTTTTTATCGTCATTTACCATGTTTTCCCGACCCGCTAGATGCGTGTTCACCCGACACACTTAAGTCTATCTGTCTCTGTTTTCCCACACGATTTTTACTGGTGGCAAAATAAGACAGATTGTCTTAAACGTGTCGAGTGAAAACGAATCAAGTGGTCATGTAAACATGGTATGTAATTGATTAAGAGTCACATAAACATTGACTGAATGAGTCAGTAAATGGTTTTAGTGAAAAAACCACGTGTGCGGCACACCGACACATGAAGGGAAATGTATAGGCAAGAGTACATAAACACGCACACGGGTGACTCATCAGTCAGACTGAATGTTTATGTGCCGCATTAATGGGCGACCATGAAATAAATGAATTTTTGGGGAAGATGTTGGAAATTGTTTCAGAAACCGTTTCGAACCGGTTTCGGTGTTTCGGTTCGGGAACCGGTTTCCAAAAAAACAAAATATCGGTTTTGGTTGCATTTCGGTTAGGAAAATAAAGCGGTTAAAATCGGTTACGGTTTCGGTTTCGATTCCGGTTGCACGCCCTGTTGATAAGTCTGTATCGAAAATTATATTTCATCTGTACAAGATTGGTGTAAACATTGGAGTGACTTATGCAGTATCGTGAAGGAATTTGTTTAAAAGGGTATAGCACTATAAGCATAGTAATTCTGCCCCGGAAGCCGATTTCAACTTTAGTTGTTTTGTTGTTTAGGTAAGTGCAAAACATTTAATTTTCGGGAAGTTTTCGCTCTCGATCCTCTAAAGTCCTTAAATAACCTTGAAAAAGCGGGTTTTTTAGAGAACATTTAAAAAAAATCATATCTAAGACAACTATAAAGATAGAATGTTCATTCAAAAGCATAAATATAGAAAATTACTCTGAAAATATTACAAAAATATTTTTCAGGTAATTTTGCTAAAACCAATGCATGCTCCCGTGGAAGGATATTTTTCCATGACAATTTTTTTGTTGTTCGAGGTTTGCTACTATCTTAATTAAAATTCTCGAAAATAGAGTTTCAATACGCTCAGGCGCCTGCAACATCCTTAAAAATGGCAATGTTGCATACTTCTTGGGTATACCTGTGATTGGTTTGTATCAATATGATTTTTCCGTATTGTCATATCATGTGAATCTGTGTAACATACAACAAAGAAAAATAAAAAGTTGCTTAATACTCCAGAAAAATTTAGCCGCAGTCCAAATATTCCCTAATTCTACTGAAAAATCTAACCCAAATAAAAATTGCAAAACAACTAATCTATGAAATATGTAAACAAGCAATAAAACCCGAAAGTGAACAGAATCGATCTACCTATCTACCAGGAACTGGAGAAGAATTCACCCCTGCATTTTTTAAAAATACCAGCCAGCCAAAGCTCAATACCTTAGGAGGTAAATAAGCATAAATTGATTCTATCTTGCATTGATAGTCTTAATCGCACTAATCAACTCAAACATATAAAATGTCTCTATGCGCTAACTGCAACCGTGTTTTGCGTAGCCTTAAAGGACAAAAAAAATAATTATAAATGAGGACAAAGCCATGCGATTTTCTCAAGTTATGGACAAAAATATGAATGTCGGAGACACCAGTGGATGTGAAAACTTCATGGAATTGCCAATCAAAAGGGTTGTCGCTACGCATAAATACTGTATTTTATGCAAAGCTACTAACAATTTGAAGACAATTCCGATAAACGCCAGAGTTCAAATCTTCATTCAAAGTGACTTATTTATACCAAATGGCGATCGCTGCTGTGATACACATCTACACCTTTTTCAGTTTGATTTGAGAAAATGTAACATTGATTTCCGAAAGCGTAAATTTGAAATAAGAATTATAAAACTGAATTCAGAATCGTAAAATTGAGTTCCGAATGTGTAATTTTGAATTCAGAAACAGAACATTGATTTCAGAAAGCGTTAAATTGATTTCAGAAAGC
The DNA here is from genome assembly GCA_020466095.1 of Chlorops oryzae. Taxonomy (NCBI): domain Eukaryota; kingdom Metazoa; phylum Arthropoda; class Insecta; order Diptera; family Chloropidae; genus Chlorops; species Chlorops oryzae. The sequence continues at coordinate 95,302,093 of CM035808.1, read as the reverse complement.
GTTAGTTTGAAATCTGAGGAGTGAAATTGAATTTGGAATGCGTTATTTTGAATTCAGAAATATAGCATTGATTTCAGAATGCGTTAATTTCATTTCAGAAAGCGTAAGTTTGAATTCAGAAACAGAACATTGATTTCAGAAAGCGTTAAAATGATTTCCGAAAGCGTAAATTTGATATCAGAAAGCGTAAATTTCAATTTAGAATAAGCATGTTAGAAATAAAAAAAAATCCTTAATCCTTGAAATTTGGGCGAGGTTCTCGCTAATATTGCTCGCTGACTTGAGGTCCTTAGAATTTCGAAAATTAAAATTGTACGTTAAAATAGGCATTGCTACGGTCAAAATGGCAAATGAAAGAAATGGTCAATTCATCACTTTCTTGGCATCAATTGCGAAAACATGTCGGAGCTAAAAGAAAACTGCGCAATTTGCATCGTATCGATGAAGTCCAAGCAGGTCAGTCGAGTCCTGCCTTGTCGGTATTTGATGCACACCATCTGCTTGGCACCCATATTGCAGGAGGAGGATCCGCTTTGTCCCATTTGTCGGCAGGAAATTCATGGTAAGTTAATTGGTTTTTATTGAATATCCAATAAACACAATGACATCGTTTCGATTTCGAGATGAGTTTGAAAAACTGAATTTCGCGAAGTTCTTTTTCAGTATCGTTTCGATTCCTATGTACATAGAAAGTACGAGAAATTCAGTTTTCGCGATCATCTCCTTATCGTCACCAACCCAAAATAGCGATGATTGGGCTTCTTTAGCAGTAAATCTGGGTATAACGTATAAGACCGCTTGGAGTTGGGTGAAATCTGGACGGACCCAGATTTTGCCAAAAGGCGGCAATCGGCAAAGGAAACTAAGCGAGGACCAGGTCAATATTGTACTGACGTGGGTGGAGGCCAACTGCAGCATTACGTTGAAGGAAATTGCCAATCGCTTGAGAACGGAGTTCAACGTTATGCTCTGTGCAACAACTGTAGGTAACTACTTGGAAGGTCGGCTCTACACCTCCAAATTGGTGCACTCGCAGCCCGTGACAATGAACTCTTTCGAAAATAAGGAAAAACGAGCTGCGTACGTCACGGAGCTGAACAACTATGTACGTCAGGACCGGGAAACAAATCGTGTGGATCGATGAGACAAATTTTAATTTGTTTTGCCGCCACACCAAGGGACGATCCCGTATTGGACAGCGAGCTGTCCAGCTTCTACCAGCTTCACGCGGTCCAAATGTGCACCTGATTGGTGCAATCACCACCTCCAGAGTTGTTGTAATGTCACGTCAACGCGGATCCTTCAACAGGGACAAGGCGTTGTTGCAGAGAAGTGGCAGGAGCTTGGCAATAACTTGGAGGATTTGGTAGTTGTTTGCGATAATGCTCCTTGCCACGCAGCGCTGGAAGAAGATTTGGCCAGGTGTACGGATAGTAAGGCAAAGGTTCTTCGTTTGGGACCATATTCCCCAATGTTGAATCCCATTGAGATAATATGGTCCAAAATAAAGACCTTTGTAAAAGGCCATATGATAATTCCAGAAGTCCAAAGACCTGGTCTCTCTGAGCAGCGTCTCCAATACTTGGAAGGGCTCATTGACGAGGCAAAGTTAACGATTTCCGGAGGAGACTGCGCACGGGCCATACATCACAGCACTACATTCCAGGCAGATGCACTTGCCTTGCATGATATGCAAGTGGGCATATAAACCTATGTACATAAATAAATATTTAATGTAAATACATATATAAAAATATATTGTTCTGAATTTTAACTTACGCTTTCGGAAATCACTTTAACGCTTTCTGAAATCAATGTTTTATTTCTGAATTCAAAATAACGCATTCCAAATTCAATTTCACTCCTCAGATTTCAAACAAACGCTTTCTGAAATCAATTTAACGCTTTCTGAAATCAATTTAACGCTTTCTGAAATCAATGTTATATTTCTGAAATCAAACTTACGTTTCTGAATTTTAACTTACGCTTTCTGAAAACAAATTTTTGCTTTCTGAAATCAATGTTATATTGCTGAATTCAAACTTACGGATCTGAAATCAAACTAACGCATTCTGAAATCAATGTTCTGTTTCTGAATTCAAAATAACGCATTCCAAATTCAATTTCACTCCTCAGATTTCAAACAAACGCTTTCTGAAATCAATTTAACGCTTTCTGAAATCAAATTAACGCTTTCTGAAATCAATGTTATATTTCTGAATTCAAACTAACGGATCTGAAATCAAATTAACGCATTCTGAAATCAATGTTCTGTTTCTGAATTGAAAATTACACTTTCGGAACTCAATTTTACGATTCTGAATACAATTTTACGCTTTCTGAAGTCATTGTTGTGTTTCTGAAATCAAATTTATGCTTTCGGAAATCATTGTTACATTTTCTGGAATCAAACTGAAAAAGGTGTAGTTGTCTTTTTGATGAAAATGACAACGGGTAATTCCAACCGACTTATTTCGAGCATTTTAGGTCTACAGTGTGAGCAATTGGTATCAAAATACTGCAGCCAAATAATTGGATGTTTCACAACGGATGTTCTACCATACCATTTTGGATTAAAGGCATTATCGCGGGAGGACATCATCAACAACCATACATCAAATATAGCAAAAAAGCTGTATAATATCGAACACGAGCTATTGCTTATTTGTGATGGAACATATATACGACATCAGAAGAGCCAGAACAACCCATACCAACGGAAATCATATTCGGTTCAAAACAAGGTACCTTTATGCAAGCCATTCACGGTTTGCTGCACCGAAGGCTATATAGTTGACTTCTTCGGACCGTTCTACAGCATAAACAACGATGCCACCATTATAAAGAAAATTTTAGAGGATCCAGAAAGACTGAAAACTTTGTTACAGCCGGGATACATGTTCTTGGTCGACCGCGGATTTAGAGATGTTACAGAAGATTTAAAAAATGAAGGCTTTATCCCCTTATGTCAGCCTTTAAGGGAAGAAAAAACAATTGACAACTGAGGAATCAAACCACTCGCGTAAAATAACCAAATTTAGGTGGGTGGTTGAAGCGGTGCACGGAACAATTGGCCAGAAGTACAAATTATTATACCACACTCTCGATAATAAAATGTTACCGAAGGTGAAGTCCATCAGCAGGATTGCAGGATTCCTGCACAATAAATATGGAAAACGTTTGAAGTCCGATAAAAATATAGCGGACGCTTTAGTTGATTAAATAACTATGAAAATGGGGACTGAAAACACTTTAAGTACAGAAGCAGACGAAAATAATTGGAACAGGAGAAGAACGGCTTTTCAACCATTAAATGCATCGGATGTTCAGGATTTTCCACAACTTTCTGAAAAGGACTTAAGTATACTATTCACCGGAATATACCACTTAAACCAGGCCGTTTTGTACCTAGCGGAGTTAGTCGGCGAAGAAGATAGTCCAAAAATTCAATATATGAAGGAGTCTCCAAATATTATTCAGGCTGAAAGCCAATCTCGGCATATTAACGCAAGGAAATATCGATGCTACCATAAAACGATATGCCTGTGTTTGTGCAAATGGCAAACGAACTGTAGGATGTTGTTCATATATTACATCAATTATTTATTATTTATCGCATGCTACATATTTATCACGTATTTTTAAGCTCGCTGAAATTAAAAAAAAAAATTTTGATGAAACTGAAGTCACAGTTGTAATAAATTCAGACAGTAAGGAAGATTAAATTATCCTGGTATTTTTTGAAAATGCAGGGGTGAATTCTTCTCCAGTTCCAGGTAGACAGGTAGATCGATTCTGTTCAGTTTCGGGTTTAATTGCTTTGTTTACATATTTCATATGTTTTGCAATATTTATTTGGGTTAGATTTTTCAGTAGAATTAGGGAATATTTGGCCTGTGCTTAGATTTATCTGTAGGATTAAGCAATTTTTTAATTTTTCTTTGTTGTTTGTTACACAAATTCACATGATATGACAATAAGGAAAAATCATATTGATGCATACCAATCACAGGTATACCCGAGAAGTATGCAACTTTTTTTTTAACTCGCCATTTTTAAAGATGTTGCAGGCGCCTGAGCGTATTGAAACCCAGAATACTCATTTCTGGTGTAAAACTCTATTTTCGAGAATTTTAATTAAGATAGTAGCAAACCTCGAACAACAAAAAGATTGTCATGGAAAAATATCCCTCCACGGGAGCATGTATTGGTTTTAGCAAAATTACCTGAAAAATATTTTTGTAATAGTTTAAGAGTAATTTTCTATATTTATGCTTTTGAATGAACATTCTATCTTTATAGTTGTCTTAGATATGATTTTTTAAAAATTTTCTTTTTAAAACCCGCTTTTTCAAGGTTAATCAAGGACTTTAGAGGATCGAGAGCGAAAACTTCCCGAAAATTAAATGTTTTGCACTTACCTAAACAACAAAACAACTAAAGTTGAAATCGGCTTCCGGGGCAGAATTACTATGCTTGTAGTACTATACCCTTTTAAACCAATTCCTTCACGATACTGCATAAGTCACTCCAATGTTTACACCAATCTTGTACAGATGAAATATAATTTTCGATACAGACTTATCAACAGGGCGTGCAACCGGAATCGAAACCATAACCGTAACCGATTTATTTTCCTAACTGAAATAAAACCGAAACCGATATTTTGTTTTTTCGGAAATAGGTTCCCGAACCAAAACCGAAACACCGAAACCTGTTCGAAACGGTTTCTGAAACAATTTCCAACTACTTCCCCAAAATTTCATTTATTTCATGGTCGCTCATTAATGCGCCACATAAACATTCAGTCTGACTGATCGGTTACAAGGATATTCACTTCCCGAAAACTAAACGTTTTGCACTTACCTAAACAGCAAAGCAATGCAACAGTTCTTAGATTTGATATGTTCTGCATATAATTGATTGGCCTGCCATTTAGAATATCGATATTGAAAGTCGGCTCATTTCATTTAAAGATTTTAAGATTATTTTGGATTTAATATTGAAGAATGATGTTTAAAAAATACAAAAGTTTTTAAAATATAAAAAAAAAACTTAACCCACACCTTAGAAAAATGAGTTCAAATGAAGCAATGGTGCTAGAAATTTTAAACGCTTCAATGAAATTTGCGTTTCAAATGATTTTCACAAATGTTTAATTGTATAGCATAAAGAATTTTATTTAAATTTTTATATTAAGAATGTTTTAAATTAGTTGAATTCTTTAAGTACGCGAATGACATTCAAATTGGTTTCGCTGTTGCTCTCGACAAATGCATTTACTGTGCTTGTTAAGTCTGATGTTTGGCACAGTGCAATCTGTAGTTGGGCTGGTACATCGTCATACAGGGTTTCTGGTTGGTGTTCGTCAGTGATAGCGCAAGGATCAAAAGAATACGAAATAACATTTGAATTTTTAAATTATTTAAGAAATTCATTAAAAAATCTTTTAACGTAGATATAACTATCAATCACTTATATATTTTTAAGTATAAAATTTTTTGTTTGAGTATAAAAAATTTGAAATATAAAATAGGTTTCAAAATAATATTTTTTGTTTTTTAATTATTATAGTGCAAAAGTTGAACTAATTTGGTTTGAATTTTTTGATTTTTTTTCAATTTTTTTTATTTTTTTTTATTTATATAATATGTAATTGTAAAGAATATTAAATAGAAAAATCTGTAGAAAAATTGCTAAAGCAAATATGAAAATTGGCATTGCTTTACTCTTTAAAATATGTTAAAGTGATTGCATTCTCATTATAAAAATTTTATAAAAATAAATCAACAATCGTTAAGAATTATTTGTTCATTGTTGGGGTAATTATCAGAACTTGAATCATCACTACCGGGCGGTATTATGGGCGTTTCGTAGCTGCAATAAACTGGATAACGCGGCTTAAACTGCTCAGTTCTGCTATTGGTCGTTACACTGGTCATGTCACTATAAAAGTAATCATTTAACTCCATGGCATCTGAATACGATGGTGGCACTAAATTTCGGGGGAAAAAAAAACGATTGACTTACAATTTAGGTATTTAGAAAAAACCATCCTACACTTACGCATATGTACATAATCGGGCGGATTATCGGAATTGGAAATCGATAAATACGCTGTTGCCGTTGCTGTCGGTGCAATCATGTGGTAGTCTATTTCATTCGCTACTGTAGTTTGTTCAATGATAGGGAGACTGCCAACTGTTATTGGAACTTTAATTTTTAGTTTCCAATGAAACTCTGTAGGATTGACTATAATCTTCATGGCGTAGCTAACAGTAATTGGACAGGTAACTCTCGTTGAAGTTGGTGGAATAGCTGGCAAGTCTAAGTATCCATGATAGACCTTACGACTCCAACGCAGCACGTTGCCGAATTGCTTTTTCGCTATTAAGTGTCTATCGTGGCGGTATTCGTGCTGTGGATTGTTTGCTTCATAAGTTACCTCCTGCTTTAATTTCACTTCACATGCAGTAATATCAATTGACGATTCATTATTTATATAGAGAACAAAATGAATCTTTTGACCAGGAGCATATCCGCAATAAGGTGTAGAGAACTTTATAGTCAGTGGTCCTGTTGGGCAGCAAAAACTCCAAAATTGCTTTCGTTGCAGTATTTCCAGTGGAGTCTTTAGACAAAAAATTTCAAATAATATAATATAATTGAATTTATATTAGATTTGAATAAACTCACGCTGTATATGGCATCTACATTCAGATCCAGTGGATGTATAACTGTAAACGGCAAACGGTATATTTTCGGATATCGACCGGAACGTTCGATAGTTGCCAAGATTTCATAATGAACTTGTCCATATTTGCCTTCAAAAGATGTGGGCAAATTTTCAGGTAGTACAACGTTAAACGTGTACGAATAATTTCCCACTGTCCAATCGATAAACGAATTGCTAGCGCATGTCCCAAGAACATATGAACGTGATGAGAGATAAGATCGAAATGCACGACATGTGGCACGTTCGCTATCTCGGGGATAGCCTTTCTTTACCCATCTTATTTTTGCATAGCCACTTACGGTAATGTATATGCCTAAAATAAAAAGCAAAATGATTATGAAGACACTTTGGCAAGTTAATATTTTAAAACATTCCAGCGTTCAACTTCATTAAGAACGATACTTTGTTTTTATTCCCGACACACCTGAAAATATTCATCCATTATTTCTTGATAGAATTTTGAAGTATAGAATTCTTACATGATTCAGTAATGGAAAGCAAAGTTTAATTAGTAATGCCTTACTGATAAGTCCTATATGTAAACAAAAACTTCAAATCATCATATAAAGATGATGTCTTCTGTATACACAACTTATTTAGAATAACGTGGAGGAAAAAACTACTATTTGAGGTAGGCAAAAAGCTATATAAAAATCAATATATTTTGGGAAAAATAATGTAAAAGCTTTCTTATTATAAGAAGCTTGTAGCACCTTTCAAACGTTATTGTGCTGAAATTCGTTTCGATTGTGAAAAGCATGTTTTGAAGAAAGACTTAAGGTATTTAATAATAAAAAAACAATTTTTGGATTTTTTTGCAGTTCTAAAGCAGAGTTGCACAAGTTAAGCTATTCAAAAAAAGTTGATGTCGAATTAAAACAATCGTCAATCAATGATTTCGATTCGACGAACTAGGCGTGGAATAACATATAAGATTCGTTTTATTGGACATCCACTAAACTTATATTCAGGAAAGTCGGCTATACGAAATTTTGAACTTTTGAAAGTTAAGAAACATTGTAAAACATCCAAGAATTAGAAACAATATATAAAAACTGCTGAAGGGTCGCACCCTGGAAAAGCGTCTTCGCTTATTCATCGAATTCACTTTTGTATGTGGTGTATTTTTTAAAAGCAATATTTTTTTAATTATATCTGAAAATTCTGAAATTACTAACTCAAATGGCATTGTTTGTAAATCTTCCTTTGTCTTTTTATACCCAGCGTAAGCGGGGTATATTAGTTTTGTGCGAATCTTGTAACAGGGAGAACTAAGCTCCGGATATGTAGACATCTATATAGAGATATGATCAGGATCAAAAACTGAATCGATTTAGACCTGTCCGTCTGTCCGTCCGTCCGTCCGTCTGTCCGTCCGTCCGTCCGTCCGTCCGTGGTCGGATCTCCTCCGAAACGGCTAGACCAATCAATTCAAAATTTGGCACACAGGTATATCGGGATCCGAGTATGATCCTAAGTAAAAATGGGAGACATCCGCCCACTGCCACGCCCACAAATGAATATAATGTGTTTTCAGTAAAATGCTTGTAACTTGCGAACCACTCAACACATTCCATTGATATTTGATGTGCTGGTAAACTACGAAAATGGACATATCCTGGAAAAAAATGGACGCCGCCCTCCGTGAGCCACGCCCACAAATAAGCGCACAAATAAGGGCTTATCGTAACTTGTGAAGTAAAAGGCGTAGAAGCTTAAAATTCGCAACATAGGTTCACCAAGGCGAATGAAAGGTGTAGGAAAAAATTTTATTTGGCCCGCCCACTGCCACGCCCACAAGTGAAGATTTTTCGTAACTTCCGAAGTAAAAGGCGTAGAAGCTTCAAATTCGCAACATAGGTCCACCAAGGCGAATGAAAGGTGTAGGGAAATAATTTATGTGGCCCTCCCACTGCCACGCCCATAAATAGAGAAGCAAAACATAGTGCGCTCATAACGTCGGGACGCTGGGCATTTCAAAGTCGGGCTTGACCGACTTTAGCTTTCTTACTTGTTTCGTGTTGTATTCGTATACCTCAGTAAAAGAATTATATGTGCAGTAAGGTTTAGTACGATTTCGTAAAATTCTTAATATAAATAATTGTTTTGGGTATACGGTTTTCTTCTACGCACATGTCGTATTAATTATGCCAAATGTAATTAACATAACTGCTTTTATTATATTAAAAAAAGATATAAAAACAAGAACTCAATAGTAAATATTTATATGTGCAAACTTAAAAAAACTCTTTAACTCCAAGAAATGAACAAAAAAATTACAGAATTGGGTTGCTAGTAATTTGTATGCTTCCCGCGGTTTAAAATAACTTCACTTAGTCGATATGGCATAGAGTTTACCAATGCTTTTAAATCTTTTTCGGGTATTTCGTTCCATTGTTCAACTAAAGCACGTTTTAATTCTATAATGCTATCATACTGCTGTCCATTTTTGTACACCGCAGCTGAAAGCATGCCACATAAGTTTTCTATGGGATTAAGGTCTGGACTAATAGCGGGCCAGTCCAACACGGGGATATTTTTGTCCTTAAAGAACTGCTTCGTTAGCCGTGCTGCGTGAATTGGAGCATTGTCTTGCTGAAAAGTCCAGTTATCTCCATGCAGATCGCCAGCAAACTCTATTAGATTCTCGTGAAGCAAGTTAACATAACAGGCCGCATTCATTTTGGTGGGAACG
>CM035808.1:95272200-95292562 GCA_020466095.1 Chlorops oryzae | reverse complement strand
GTTGATGCTAGTAGTATTGCTTAAGTCACAATATGGGCTGCTTTACTGTTTGACTCATAACAGTTTGTTATTAAACATGTTGAAATTTAAAGGCATGAATATATGCTTAAGGCACATCCTAAGAGTATGCAAGATATCATCTTGCAAGAAATTTGAATTTTTTGCACTTTTAAGCCCGTAGAGCTCCCTAACGCTCCACTTCATAATAAAAGTGTTTTGGGAAGAATTACTTGGCGTATTGTAGACAGTGTTGCCACAGAAAACTACTCAAAAATCTTCATTTTTAAAGAAAAAAATCTTCAAAATAAGATTTTAGCATTAAAAAAATCTTCTCGACTGCCGAAAATCTTCACTTAACAATTGCAAAAACAAACACAAAATTTATTTGTTTTCATTGTAATATAACATAATATATAATATTACCTTCTTGGCTTAACAAAAAAACAAACAAAATTTTTCTTATTAAAATAAACTTAAAAATATTACCTTCATGGCATAACAAATAACAAAAAAAAAAAAGGGTTTGCTACTCATAGCTTAAAAAATTTTTATAGAAATGATATTTTAACATTCATCACTTGTGGTATTGTAAGAATACATACTACGATTAACATACGAAAGCAAGTTTTTATCAAAATTCAGATTATGGCATTCGATACCTTTTCTTCTTAAATAATCTTTAGTCCATAATATTCCATTTAATGTATCTACCTTTAATTTGTTTCTAGTAGCCGTTTTGTTTAAATTAATTTGAGAAAAAATTCTCTCAACGTTAGCTGTCGATACAGGAACTGTCAAAATAGGCCAAATTATTTGTTTTAACAATGGATAGCAAAAAGAATCATAATTTTTTTTCAAATTAAAAATTGTTTTCCAAAATTCCTCTACGTCTCCTTCCGCCGACAACGCAAGTTGGTTAAAATTAATAAATCTCAATTCTCTCCATTCAGAATCGATTTCTTGGATATCATTCACCTTAATATTTGGAAAATATGTAAAAAGATTTATAATTGACGCATTTTTTTTATTTATGACATTTTTTGGAGAAATCATTTCAATTGTCTCTAAGGTTTTATTACTGAAATCAAATCGGTTAAGCATTTCATTGCATAGAACGATATAAAAATTTAAACTGTTGTGTATGAAATCCAATTTTAGTGATGGGCTGACGTCGTTTAATAAAAACCCCACCTCAACTCCAAAAAAGGGGAAAAAGGGGAAATTTCCCCCCCCCCCCCGCCAAAGGAAAACGAATTCGAAAATTTGTTTATACAAATATAAGAAAGATATGAATTTTTTGTTGAATTTGAATTTGTTTCTATGAAAAATATATTGAATTTTAAAAAAGCTTCAACTTGTTTTCCAGCACACCCTTCGTTTTTGATCCACTATTTCCCTCTTTCACTTTCATTTCTCCATACTTGACCCCAAAAAGTTGTGGTCACTCTATACTAGGTTGGCCGAGTGAACATCGCTGAATCGAAGGTATCGATGCTTAACTTCGATGTATCGATATTTTTGTATTCCATGCTTATAGGGCCGACACACTACCCTAGCAAGCTGGCACCATCAGAATGTCCAGGTTTAGATGTAAGAAACAATTTTTTGGCAACAATTTGTTTGTTATAGAAAGACATGCGAGGAAAAGAGACGGTTTTTGCCGTCGCGGGAATAAAAAAAAACTGTTGCCGAACAAATTGTTGCCGGAAACTAAACGCGGACAATGCTCGCAACATATGTCTGCTTAGAGTGAAAATGTGTCAAGTTCATTTTTCAAATTTTACAGGAAGCACAAATTTTTTTTTGATTTTGAACAATTTTAATGTACAAAACAAGCACGAGTGGATATATTTTGATCACATTTGAAAATATCGCAGTGTTGCGACGATAATTTATAAAACGTGCAAAAGTGGATACATTACCATTTTTTTAAAATACTTCAAAACTTATACATGTTTCAATAACGTTTTATTTCTATGAATAAAGGGGAAAGAATTTAGTTTTAAAAACCCCATATCGATGCTAATAATTTAAAGGCTCTACAAGCACTCAAGGTCAAATGTGAACAACACGTATCCACTCGTGCTTGCTTTTGTACATCAAAAATGTACATAATCAAAATGTTTTTGTGCTTCCTGTAAAATTTGAAAAATGGACTTGACACATTATCACACTAAGCAGACGATATGCTGCGAGCTTCTAATGGTCCAGGTTGCTGGTGTAGTTTATCGGGACTAGCTTTGTTGAACATTCACCATGATATTGAATGCGATCCTGAAGAGGTACTAAATATTATATATTTTCCAAATGTAAAAATCATCGCTTAACAATTTAACTCATTTGGCGCCTCCGTACTTGATTGAGTACAGCAAAAAAAATGGGGTATATTATTTAATTTTGAAAATTTTTTTTTGAAATCTTTTTTTTTTTCTAAACTGTATAAAATTGCTATATTAAATATACGTAACAAAATGTTTGTTTTTTCTTTTTAAATAAAAAATTATTAAAAAAAATTTTTTTAATTAAATAAGTTTTTTTTTATTTGTAGGTTTTTGTCGTTTTTATTTTTTCAAAATCAATTGCTTATCTTCTAATAAAATATTTGTATAGTGCATCCTTTCTAAAATACGGATTGAACATTTTAATTAAAAAAAAAAATTTATTTCCCCCTCCAACGGATGGCTCTGGATCAACCCCTGAGTTTGTTCACTTCATTCAAAACATACTTAAGGAATGTCAAGTATATTTTAAATAACGGGTTTTCTATGTTTTCAAGGATTCTACGCGTTGAATCAAATTTTTCCACCTCTTCATGTAGACAAAAGAGTTTTATTACATCTAATTGATCAAGCGTTCTTACGACTGCAGCTTCTAAAGACAACCAACGGGTTTGATTAGGATGCAACATTTTTAAAGGCTTTAATTCAAAAATTGTTTGCAAGGATGCGAAAATACTTATTCTTTTTGGGCTATTAGCTATAAAATTGTAAATATCTCGAACGGTGCTTTCTACTTCTGAAGGAAGCTGTGCGCAAGCTTTGCTTGAACATAGGGCTAGAGAATGGCAAGTACATTTCAATATAAGAAGATGTGGGCAATCTATTTTCAATAACGTAGCAACTGATTTTTTCCCACCAGTCATCACACTGGCGCCATCAGCAGCAAAACCAACTAAAAATTTTTTATAATCAACGTTATTTTCAACAAAAAAGTTAACTATAGCGTCGTATATGCCTTCTGCATCAGCTTTTATAACCACCAAACATGTTAAAAAAAAGTCTTGCACATTATTATTTTCTTCCATTCTTACCACTAAGCTTAAAATTTTTGTTGTTGACCTATCTGTTGACTCATCTGCGCAAAGTGAGAAATGTTTAGAGCGGATATTTTGCAGAATCCAGTCCAACTGCGCTTTTCCCAGAACATTTTTATTTAAAGCCGTTGATTTTGTGCGTCGACAAGCAGTATTTTGAGCCACTTTAGATTGCGAGAATGTGGTGTTGATGAGAGACACTAGGTGATCCATGATGGAAAATGCAATGTTGTGCTCCGCTACAAAAGCAGCAAGTTTAATTTCTGCAAATGCTGTTGCCTGTGATATCCCTTCAATGACCTCTTGGCTGCCTGCATGCAAATTAACTGCGTTTAATTTTCCGATGTGTTTCGCAGTCTTTGCATGTGAGGTCAAGTCTCGTTTTCCGCCGGTTGCTTTAAGATCTATTGCGCATACTTTGCAACGTGGTAAGCCATTTGGAGATCTTATTAACCAGCTTTGCATTCCTTCGTCAATATCCCAATTCAAACTAAAAGATTTACGCTTTTGTTTAATCGACTCTGTGACTTCATCTTTAGGATGATCCGCTTGTACTTCTTCGAGAGTTTCAGAAGTCTGTGCTGAAATTATATGTGTATATTATTAATTATTAATATGCGTGTAATAATTAACTAATCATATCCGTAAGTACTTACCTTTTCTTTTTCGTACAATTGTTACAAAGCGTTCCATTTCTGGTTTGATTTTAAAGCGCGTACACCAAAGATGGTACTATAAATTATCGCTAATATCGATAGTTTTTCTTTTCTCTTAATAGGGGATCTCCACGTGCGAGTGCTCATCGCATACTTTCTGTCAAATTTCATAGTATGCGATGGCAGCAGGTAACGAGATTTTTGTGTGTGGGAAAATTTCGGTATGCGATGAACATTTGAATATGGCGTTCAACAAACAAAGTCGCTTGCGAGATCACAATCTATCTATCGCATGCTGTCTGCTATGAGCGGTCTCCATTTTCTATTCATCGCATACTTTTCTTAGCATGCGATGAACTATCGCCCGTGGAGATCCCCTGTAACCGACTACCGGCTGTTGGTAGTTAAAATTCAATGAAAGCTGGTAGATTTTAAGATTGAGAAGTAATCGAAATGCAAAAGTTTATTGATTAAAACTAATGAAAATTTTGAAATAATTATCTGACTGAAGAAATAAATATCTTCATTTTTAAGATTTTTTCAGTACAATATTTTGCAGTCAAGAAAAATCTTATTTTGAAGATTTCTAGTAAAAAACTACTCAAAAAATCTGCATTTTGAAGATAAATCTTCACTTTTGGCAACACTGATTGTAGACTACATTTTGATACCAGTTTAGAATACCCAACTTCAACTCAACCATAGTTATGGGCCAAAAAGTGGCCAAAAAAACTTAAACAAAATTTTTTGCTTGAAGGTTTATCGAAGGTTTATTGAAGGTTTATTTTATATATATATTTATAGAATATATTCTTAAAACGTTCTTATCGAATATGTTTACTAGACCGTACCACCTTCTATGCAAATAAAAAAGTGTGCCGTAAACCAGCGAATGTGACGCATTTTTGCAAGACAATTGCGAAAAGAAAAAAAAATTTTTTTTTGATCGAACGTAGAGGTCGCGCATTGGTTTATTTCTTCATATCTCTGGTTCGCTTATGCTTCATTTTAGCATAACGGTGGTTTCGGAAGATATGCAGCTCTATTCGTATTGTAAGCACGTTTGCTTTAAAATGCTTTTATTAATTTTCTAAAAACTTTAACTATCGTTTTAAAATTTGTGAGGGATGAATATTTTCGGAAATAGATATTTTCGCAACAAGTGTCGAAATGAAGCTTTTGTTGTGGTTATTAAGGTGATGTATCAGTCTGGCTCCTCCAGACTAATACACAGACCTAAATATCCGTTATAACTAAAAACCAGGACACAAAGAATTCAGTTAAGTCCTTTTATTATATTAATTATTATTTCAATTACATCTACAATATTTGGTTCCTATTCTATCTCCTGTTTCACTCGAAAGGACTACCCTAATCCCCTGTCTAACACTTAAGTCAACACTCCGCTGTCGTGGACCTTGGGTGAGTACGTGCACCGGAGTTGAGACTTTGAATACTGGATCATGAGTCCTCTTGTCGAAGTTGATGATTCCCTTTTATAAGGAGAAAGTCCTTAGGCTGCTCTCTCTCGCCAAAGCTGGAACACTTCCGCAATGATGAATTGCTGTTGTGGAATCGACTGTTGCCCAATATCGCTGTTCTCTATAACTTCTTATATCAGCTGGTAGACGTCGCTCTCCTAATTGCTGACCTCTTCTGCATTCCAGTTCCAATTCTGTTTTGGTGACGATATTGCGTCATCATCTTCGGTCGTTGCAATTAGTCTGTTAGCTTTTGACTGTTATTCGCTGTTCTTGCAAACACGATTGACACTTTCTGTTGATCAGTTCACGCTAGGTAACACAGCTTTTTATAATTAACAACCATTTATTAATCCACAGAAGAAAAAAACGTAGTAAATTCAAGAGTGCGACCCTCTTAGAGAAAACGCTCTTGAATCTAAAGGATTTAGCTTTTAACCCAACAATGAAAACGCTCTTGGCTATCATTTAAGAGTGAAAGTAGTAACTTTAATAGTGAATCCGTAGATTTAAATACTTTCGCATTTAAAGTTCGGATTTTTACAGCTAAACTGTTATTCCAACTACATTTTATTGAATTTGTTAAGAGCGAAACTATTTAAGTTAAGAGCACTGAGCACTTAATTACATTTCTTTTCGTTCGGTATAATTCTCATTTGTTTCATAAAATGGGACATATAAGACACTTATTCATCTTAGAACTTTTTAAGCATTGCGAGAGCAGTCACGATAACGGAGTGACAAAATCGGATGAAGTCCATCCGATGGCTATTTTTGGTGTTATGTTAAGAGGAGGAAACACATTTTTCTGAAATTATTTTTGCGAATAGATAATAAAATTATCTACAGCTGTGCATTTTTAATCAACAGCTCGGAAATTTTAAAAGCCATTTTTCTTAACGCAACAATTTCGCTCTTAAAAAAATAACAGTGATAACATTGTTGGGTTAAAAGCTAAAAACTCTTGAGATCATTTTAAGAGCGAAAATTGTTGGGTTAAGAGCGAAATTGGTATAATTTACAGTTATTTTTATACCCAGCGTAAGCGGGGTATATTAGTTTTGTGAAAATCTTGTAACAGGGAGAATTAAGCTCCGGAGATATATATATAGAAATGATCAGGATCAAAAACTGAATCGATTTAGACATGTCCGTCTGTCCGTCCGTCCGTGGTCGGATCTCCTCCGAAACGGCTGAACCAATGAAGTCGAAATTTGGCACACATGTATATCGAGGTCCGAGTATGATCCTAAGTAAAAATGGGAGACATCCGTCCACTGCCACGCCCACAAATGAATTTATTGTGTTTTCAATAAAATGCTTGTAACTTGCGAACAACTCAACACATTCCATTGATATTTGGTGTGCTGGTAAACTTCGAAAAGGGACATATCCTGGCAAAAAATGGACGCAACCCTCCTCGAGCCACGCCACAAATAAGCCCAAAAATAAGGGCTTATCGTAACTTGTGAAGTAAAAAGCGTAGGAGCTTCAAATTCGCAGCATAGGTTAACCAAGGCAAATGACAGGTGTTGGAACAAACATTTATGTGGCCCGCCCACTGCCACGCCCACAAATGAAGATTTTTCGTAACTTCCGAAGTAAAAGGCGTAGAAGCTTCAAATTCGCAACATAGGTTGACCAAGGCGAATGAAAGGTGTAGGGAAATAATTTATGTTGCCCTCCCACTGCCACGCCCACAAATAGAGAAGCAAAACATAGTGCGCTCATAATGTCAGGACGCTGGGTATTTCAAAGTCGGGCTTGACCGACTTTAGCTTTCTTACTTGTTTTTTCTGTGTGGTGAACTCAGATGTACCTACGCGGTATGCACAAAATTTCTGGCCTAGTCTACTTGACCTGTGTCTAGTTTCTGACTTATCATTAGTTCGAAAATTTAATCAAATTTCTTTTGTTTCTGACCATGACTTAATGTTCTGTAATTTACGAATGCAATTAGGAAGAATATCTCCATATTGCTTTTCGTATCAGGATTATAAATCCATTAATTTGCACGGTCTTTTTGAGGACTTATCGAGGATGAGGTTTAATGATTGTTGGTTTCTTGACTCGGTTGATGAAAAACTTGGCCTTTTCATGAGCCAGCTTCATGCTGCTTTTATTTGTCATGTGCCACTCCGATCTGTTCAAGTTTCTAATAGCCAATGTCCATGGTTTACAGACAGGGTTTTACGAGCCATTAAGAAAAGAAACCGCCTTCACTCTACATAGAAAAGGCAGCGTTCTGATTACAACTGAGAAAAATTCAGCATGAAGCGTTTTCTGTTAATCTGCTATTAAAACAAGAAAAAACTACTTTTGTTTTGTTCTAAGCTCAATCCTTACCTAAGCTCTAAACAATTTTGGCGCAACATAAAAAAATATAGAGTCTACAGCAAAGACTATACTGAGTGTAAACTAAGCGCTGATGACTTCAAAAATTTTTTTCTAACAAGTGGTATTGGTGATTGTTCGTGCAACACTAATTAGTCTTTGGATTCACCTCGTTCTGTTAATGTACCCAGCAGAAGTAGCAGAATGTGTATTGTCTGTGAGCTCCAACGTGGTGGGGGTTGATGAAATTCCCATAAGATTCGTTAAGTTAGTTCTACCTTATGTAGTTTCTGCCTTAACCCACATTATTAATCATAGCATAACGTCCTTGAAATTCCCAGAGCTGTGGAAAATAGTAATAGTTATTCCTATACCAAAATCTTCCGATGCCTTGATTCCAAGTGATTATAGGCCCATTATTATATAACCTGCTTTAGGTAAAGCTCTAGAGAAGATCATGTATAAGCAAATCTCTAACCACATTCACACTCACAAGCTACTTTCACCACTGCAGACAGGGTTTCGCCCTGGGCACAATTGTGCCACTGCCATGATGAAAGTGGTTGATGATATAAGGGAAAGCTACGACCAAAACATGTTAGCTATGCTGTGCGTAGTTGACTTCTCCAAGGCTTTTGATTCTGTGAGCCCCACACTGCTATTTGTAAAGTTAGAAAACTACTTCGGATTTAGTTATTCTGCGGTCAAATTTGTTTCGAATTGATTGATTGATTTATTGCAGGTAGTATCCTAACGCTAAAAGATATAGTATCTTATTTTTAACTAGCGCTAGTCACTAAAGGAAAATTTTTATAAAACAGCATTATATCGATTAATAATAACTTAAAATTAAGACACTTAAAACTACTTAAACCTAAAGACTAACGAAACTGACTTTAAAAATTGACCGAAAGTAAGAATGACATGAAATATTATAAGTGGCTAGAAACTTAGAACTTACAGGACTAACATCGCAAACTTTAACTAAAAAAAACTTACACAACTAACATGAAGATATTTAGGTGTAAATTTTGATAATAAATAAATAAATAAATAACAATGAATACAAAAAGAATACAAAACAAATAAATAATAATGAATAATGAAACGAAGGTCTTAGAAATGTCAGTTTACAATGTTGGCCAAGTGAACCATTAAGTCTCTTTTGAATCTGTTTGCATTGCTTGTCAACTGTAGTGCGTAGGGTAGGGTATTCCATAGACGTAAAGTAGGTATGAAAAAATGTCTCTCAGATATTAGATGTTGGTAGCGAAATTGTATTATTTGTTTGCAGCGAGCGGAACGGACGAAAGTTATGCGGCAAAAAAGATAATTCGGTTCTTTCGTGAATATTATTTTATGCAGTAGTATAAGAGATTTATATTTGGAGAAACTATTGAAAGATAGTCCGTATATTTGATGTGAGTAGTACGAAACATGTTCATGTCGCTTAAGATCATAAACATACCTCGTAATACTGTTAAATGCTTTATTTAATTTTTGTGTATTGCGACTGTCTAGGTTCGAAAAAATCTGATAACCATAGGTTAGTGCTGGTAAAAGATATGTTTTGGCAAGAAGAAGTCTAATTTTTTGTGGTGTGAAGTATTGAGATGACCAGAGAAGTCAGTGCATGGAATAAATAGTTCCAACTTTGGATGTAATGTGATCGTCAAATGTTAACCTGTTATTAAACTTAACACCCAAGCTTTTCGTTACTTCAACAAATTTTATTTCGGACATATTGAGAAATATCTTAGGCAAGATTTCAAGGTTTATCTTACTTCTACTTATAACTAGGCACTGGGACTTATTTGGGTTAATCTTAAGGTAGTTTGCAAAGGCCCAGTTTTGTATTGCACGAAGATCATGGTTAACCTGGATAGAGCAGGTATTTAAAGTCTCAATATCACAGCTTTTATATATTTGAACATCATCTGCATACAAGTGAATGTTGCAGGATTTAACTACTTTTGGAAGGTCATTTATGTAGAGATTAAATAGAAGAGGGCCCAGTATCGAACCCTGAGGAACTCCTTTGTTGATAGCTATGAAATTTATTTAATTAATTATTATATATTAATTTAATAAAAACTTACCTTAAGAATAGAATGCAGCAAGTTAAAGTTGGAAACGAAGTCTCACTGTGTAGACCTACTCAATCTGGTGTTCCTCAGGGATCCATTCTTGGCCCTTTATTATTTTCTATGTTCTTGAATGATGTCGTTAGGGTCTGTAGATATGCTAATGTTCTTGCCTATGCTTAATGCTACCAACTCCTTTTTGCGAAAATATAGTATATTGGCATCAAAAATATAGGATATAATAGGATGTAACTGGGAAAAAGATAGGATTTGAATATAAACACATTTTCGCGTGACAAATGCAGTTTATTTATAAATAAACATTTAGAATATCAGTATAGATGTATGCCAATGCTCTTATTCTTCCGAAATAGCATCAATAGACATAGCACCCGGACTGCTATCAGGAATTGCTCTTGTTTTAAAATCATATTTTTCTTGACTTAAAATTTGTTTCAAAAGATTTGGCTGGCCCTTCAAAAATTTGTAAAACTCGCTGCAATCGTAGTCCATATTAATTTTCACAATTAGAATTGATTTTAGCGTTGATGTGTGGAGAGCGGACTTCTCTAATGTCCAAATCTTTTTTGCTTTTGCGAACACACGTTCAACCGAAGCAGATGTGCCCGGAAAGCATAAAATGAACTCGATGATGCACGAAAATTCTTCAAACGGAACTTGATGTTGGCTCATATGTTTGAATAGTTCAACCCAGCGGCTCTCTGTAGATTCTTTATTTGTATTCCATTCAGATATCTTTTCATCTGAGCAATAATTCTTTATGAAACCGAATTGTTAAAAAATTGTGCACATATTCTTTGACATCAATGTGTGTAAATCGACAAATCAGAGCATTCAATGACGCGGCAGTGCGAATTTAACTTTGGCTTCGTACAATGGACAGCAAATTGAATAATTTTAAAACAAAAAAAAAATTCTTTTCCAAAATCGGAAAAAATATAGGATAAAATATAGGATATTAAAACACATAGGATCCATATAGGATCGGGGTCAAAAATATAGGATGATCCTATTAAATATAGTACAGTTGGTAGCATTACCTATGCTGATGACGTACAGCTCTATGTTTCAAGGCCAATTTGGCAAGTTGAAGATCTGTCCTATAGATTGAACGCAGACTTAGAT
Source organism: Chlorops oryzae (assembly GCA_020466095.1). Lineage (NCBI taxonomy): Eukaryota > Metazoa > Arthropoda > Insecta > Diptera > Chloropidae > Chlorops > Chlorops oryzae. Next base: position 95,281,548 of record CM035808.1, on the reverse strand, counting down.
ATGATGAAACGGTGGGCTGACACTTATATGTTACGAATCAGTCCTACTAAAACCAAAGTGCTCCCTATTTCAAGAGGAGTTTTAAGCTTGGATATTCCGCCCCTTTTTATAGGTTCAACTCAGCTGGATTTTGTGAGAAAGATTAACAGACTAGGATTTGTACTAAACTCTGGGCTCACCTGTATTGATCACATAAATGCTGTCATAGGGAAATTTTATGGGATCCTTCGAGAACCGGCTTCTTACACTCCCCTTGAGATCCGACACAGGCTTGTTGTTCAGCTGATTCTGCCACACATAAACTACTATGTTACCGTTTACTGTAAACTAGATTCTGTTTCACATCACAAGCTTCTTGTGGCTTTCAATAGTGGAGATAGATACGTCTACGGGGTTCAGCGCTATGAGCATATATCTAAAAGAAGCCTTGGAATCCTTGGTTGTGATTTGATGGTTCACTGTGATATTCGGTGCTTAGTATTCCTTCATAAGCTCACCACCTCTAGTGTACCTGAGTACCTTTTTGAAAAACTGAACTATGCTCAATCTAGCAGGAGCAAGTTTTTCATTATTCCTAGACAAACATTTCTGAACAGTTCAAGGTTCTTCTTTATTAGCGCCATTAGACAGTGAAATGCATTACCTAACAATTTCAGACAAATTGCCTCAGAAAGCAGCTTCAAACGATCTCTTTATAAACATATATTATCCCGTAACACTAGTTTAAAAAAAAAGAGCAGACACGAAATGATGGTTTTTAGACTAAATTGGGGTCGCTGATCACGAAAATGGCAGCGTTTTTTTCCCCAAAGAATAGTTTTTGAGATATGGGCATAAAACGTGTTTTTTGGATACTTTACGAGATTTTGCCAAATAACTCCAAAACGGCTCTAAATAAAATAAAATTTTATCAGCATGAAGCAGAAAACTTTCCCCTTTGCAACGATATGTCATCTGTTACAATCGGTGTCTTAGTTTTTGAGCTATAGGCATTTGAACTTGAAAAAAGTTGACTTTTTTGGGTTTTTTTTTAGAATTTTCAAAATTTCATTTTAACTTTTAAGTACAAAAAAAATTTGGAAAATCTCCTATAACTTCTTTATTTTCCAGCCGATTTGGAAGAAATTTTGTTTACTATATACGTTAAATATATGTTTATCATTTTTAGTTACCGAAAAAAATTTAAAAAAATTTTTCGTGATCAGCGACCTCAATTTAGTCTTAAAACCATCATTTCGTCTCTGCTCTCGCGAAAGTTTTAAATTCTGTAAACTAGTGTAATCAATAAAAAATGCTATCCTCCCAACTATTCTTTTTCTCTATTCTTCTCCTCCCTTTTTTGCTTTTTTTGTCTCTTCTCTCTCTTTTTCTCTCTCTTTCAACAGGTTAAGACTTAATTTAACTTAAGGTACTTTAAAAAATCCAACGATTTTTTCTGCATAGACAGCTGCCACCCCCACAAACTTTCTAGCTCTTTTCCGTACCTTCATCTTCATCTCCTTTATGTAACGGTTAACTATTAAAATCTCTATTTTTTTTCTGAATCTGACCACTTTTCCCCCCTTTCTCTCTGTCTTCCGTGTTGATTTATTTTTCCGTTCTACCAAGTTTTTGGGATGCCAGCCTACTGGGCTAAGCTGGGCCCTCTCGCGCTTCCCGCTTGTGCAGCTAAGGGACACATCCTCGCCCAATAGCCGGGCTGATTGCACCTCATACATGTATTACGCCTATCACTAGGTCGTTCGGCCCCCTTATGTACTGTCTGTTCTTTAATTGGTCCGGTTCTGTTCATGTCCTGCTGTTTGACAACGTTCGCAAAACAAACTTCTCAACCGATTGAAACATTTCTCTACAGTGTGTCCCTCGCATTTGCAGAACGAGCACTGTAGCTTGTTTACCGCCTGTTCTACAGCTCGCGGAGCGGATGCCCCTTTTGGCCTATTATTGTGGCAATCGTTCGACTCTTCATGCCCATAGGTTTTACACTGTTTACAATACGGTGTATTCATGCGTTCCTCACAGCTGTCATAAAAATGTCTCTGTTTTTTACAAAATTTACATGGCTTCTGGGCCGGTTCCTGTACTCTGGTCGTGTCACTTAGCGTCATCTTTGGACAATAGCGTGCTCCCTGTCCCGTTAATTTACAAATAGGGCACCACTCAGCTTGCTCGGTAGACTCTTGCGTCGTGAAATTAATATTCGGACTATTTTCTCCTAGTAAAACCATGGAATTCTGAACCAGCTTCACTAACTGACTAATAGATGCTTCTTCATGGCCGATTAACACATGACGCAACGATTGATCTCTGAGGCCTTTAACAAATGATTTAACCGCGAGCTTTCTGAAAAATCTCATCATTCCCAGATCGCCCAGTTCGTCTCGAACCACTAACTCTGCATCATCCAATAGGCTCTCTATTCTCATGCCAAAAAGCACTACTGATTCCCTTATTATATTAATATTTTATCCTTAGCTAGTTCTCAAAGTTCGTCTATTCCTCCAAAGTGCTTCGACCCCAGTCTCTGGTATGCGCCCCCCAACAGCCTTTGTTTAGTTATATATTGGACTGCTCTCTCTGTGTCCCCTTCGCTCAATTCGCTTTTTAAAAATGTGCATCCGCTTATAAATTTCGATACATCTGCACGCAATTCTGGGCTCGGGGCTCCTGAAAATAGTGGCACAAACGTTTCCACCAATTGCATTATAGCCGCCCCTGTCATGCCTTATCTTCTTCCTGGCGGACCGATTGGCGATAAAACATCCTTCGTACTCGATATTTGTCTGTTGTCGTTTGTACGTTCGACTCTCACCTTTTGTGCTTCCTCTTCTTCCCTCCTCCCGGAAAATATTCCTTCCAACTGTTCTCGCATTGATTGCAGGACCCCCACGCTCTTATTTACTCCTGAAGTGTTTAATGGTGGTGCTGGACCCATTGGGCGTTCTTCTCGCCCGCTCCCTTTTCCTACTAGGGATGACGAATGATTTGCCATAACTTCTTCCTCTATATTGTCCAATGTGTCCCTCGGCCTAACAGTCACTGAACTCCCGGGTGCGAGACTCCTCTTATTTTCTCTAATGATGTCGCTATTTTCACTAGTCGTGACTTGCACTTCTCTGAGACTAACTCTCGTTATTTTAAAATTCGTAATCCTATCTATTTCTCTTCTGTTTGCATGTAACTGTTTCCTTAAAGTATATACTTCCTCCTTGTATCCTTTTACTGCGTTCTGGCTGTCCACTAAAAGTTGTAGCTGGTCTTCCGAAAACCTCTTCCTTAGCGCTTGTCTCAGTTGTTCGTTTTCCTCTTCCAATTCTACTCAACAGTCGTTCGATTTTCGCAGCGCGTCCCTTAGTCTATGTTCATGTGCTTTCAAGCTATCGCTTAGTTTTTTCAATTTCTCTAATTCCACTTCGGAGTGTACGCGGTCCTGGCATTCACTCAATTCTGCTAATACCTCAATAAGGACCTCAAACTCCCTAAAAACTGACTGACCACGTGTCTGACTGTCTCTAAGCCTACCTTTAGTCAGTTCTAAGAATTCCTTGTTATTGTCCTGCACAATTAAGTCCCACAACAGCTCCTTTGACTTTCCTACGTCCTCTGAAAAACTTTTCGCTTCTCTAATTTTTGACTCTACGTAGGTCTTACTTTCCTTCATTTAAATAAATCTGTCGTACCCATTAGTCCGTATGCTCAATATAAAGAGATGGGGTTGGTTGCCAAAATACGCGAAAATGTTGCAAAAAAAAAAAAAAAATTTTCGATTAATAAAGGAAATGTTTCAATTATTGATAAAAGGAATGGTTCAATTATTCCCGAGTGAAAATATCGGGCCGAAAAAACACCGAAAACACGCCTAAAAAGTGAAACAGGGCCGAATAAACATCGAAATATTTCAAAGAGCGACGTGAGGCCGATTTAAGGCCTACGAAAGGCCGACTTGAGGCCGAATTGAGGCCGAAAACACGCCGGATTTTTTTTAAAGAAAATGACACCGAAACGCCTAAGACCGACGTGAGGCCGATTTTAGGCTGAATCGAGGCCGGATTAAGGCCGATTTTAGACCGATCTGAGGCCGACGTGAGGCCGATTAAAGGCCTACGAAAGGCCGACTTGAGGCCGAATTGAGGCCGGAAACGCGCCGGATTATTTTAAATAAAATAACACCGGAAAAACGCCTCAGACCGACGTGAGGCCGATTTAAGGCCTACGAGAAGCCGACTTTAGGCCGAATCGAGGCCGAATCGAGGCCGAATTGAGGCCGATATGAGACCGATCTGAGGCCGACGTGGGGCCGATTCAAGGCCGATTTAAGGCCTACGAAAGGCCGACTTGAGGCCGAATTGAGGCCGAAAACACAATATTTGAAAAAAAAAAAAACCACACCGCATAGAGGCCAAAAATAGCAATTTCAAATCGATTCCTTTGTATATTATTAATATTATATTAACAACAAAATGAAGAAGTAGTTTTAGGGAATGTTTTTTTAATATTGAAATATCGTAACTATTTAAAATCAATTATTAATACAAGTTTAAAAAAAATTAAATAAGCTAGTCATAACCCTTGAAATCGACTTTGTTTACAATATTCGCTACATACGTTTCACCATCAACTTTCAAGCAAAAACAACAAGATATTATATCATTTACTGATATTACTTTACTACATCCATTTTCTTGAAATCTACTAATATGCTCAATAGTAACTTCATCATATTGACTGTCGTCATTATTTTCTCGATTAAGTATCATGCTATTCGTCGTCTTGAATAAATTAATCATTGTTCCTTCTCTAATGACCGCAAGAAAGCGTCTTTGGCAGTTGTTTAATAAGCACTGCTGAGGACAATTACATATTCTTAAAAACGATTCGACATAACCAATTTTAATTTCATAGGAACTTTGTACTTTGTATAGCACTCCATATGATATATGAGGTAGCTTTGGTATAATTCAAATTGTAAATAATTTGACCATTTTTTTTTATACCACGAAAAGATGATATATTTAGATTTGTTCTCCGACAACCGGCTGCAATTAATTGGTTTATTAACCTTTCAGAAACTTCCCGTATAGGTTTTACTTTTCCGACTACATACGTATTTTCATTAATTTTTTCAGTATGGTTTCATTCAAACTTTCGACAATATTTGTTATGATTATACTATAAGCAATTTTTGATGAAATTTGTAATCCAACATGAGTTGTCCCATTTATGTATTTTAATAAATGTCCATTGAGATCCTCAAATGGAAAACAAGATGTTACCCATAAGGGGCCAGTATTTCGCACTGAATCGGTTAAGATGACGAAGTAAATGAAAATTAATTGATATGAACCTCGGATCATACAAACTTTGGAAATTTGATACAAAAGAGACTAACAAATCATCAGCTCTACGTAGCATTTCTGGGGATATGTTATCTCCATTCAAAATGTAAATGCCAGTTACCAATTGTAAGTAATGATCAAAATATTTTTTAGGCATTATGTCATGTAATATAGGGACTGAATAATAATAAAAAAAGTTTCTCCACTCGCTGGCTTTCCAATGGCTTAAATTATCAGTAATCGATCTTGGTAACCGAGAGACTGATAATATTGGTTTCAGTTTTGTGAGCCTGTCATCTATTACTGACTTGCGGCTATACAAGGAAAACTTTTCATATCTTAATGATGAATCCAGCCATAAATATGCTAGCTTTGGAACCACCCCTTGAAACACACAGTGCATGACGTCAATTGCGATGCCATGTATGTGGTCTGACATTATGGAAGAGAGTATGGTCGGTCCTTTCACGCCAAGAACTGTTGATTGCTGGTTGTTGGATTGATCACGAGCGGCATTATAAGCTAATTGTCCATGATTTTTGTGATCCTCAGCGCTGCGGAGATGTAAAGATCCTTCAAACGGATAAATATGGGTGTTCCCGAAATTACTACCACTTATATTATATCCTGGGGAATAGCATAATGTGCAGCCATAGAATCCGTTGTGATGAGTGTGGTTTAAGAAATCAGCTTTCGCTGGAATGTCGCAGGTGCCACTAATAAGCACAGCCTTAACTTTTTTCGGCATGTTTGATCCAATAATTTTAAAATTGACTCCTCGTCTCAGATTATACATTTCTGAATGCAAGGGCTGCATGAATAAATTTGGTTTTGGATTAGTTGGACCAAACCAAAGACCAGCAACGATGATGTTTCTTTTTAATATCCTTTTATGATATGGTAACTCGTTGATTATAAGATATATAGGCCATACTTTACATTTAGAAGACTTAAATACAGGCACACCGTCGACGTAAAACATGAAGGATAAATTATTCCGTTCAGTTAATAAGCCATTAATTCCAGTATAGTTTTTGTACACCTCTCCGTCATAGATATCACATATGTGTCCTGGTTGTGAGTCTCTATAGATTCGATAATTTAAATCTTCGACGAAACCCGGCTTGGAAAATAAATTTTGCAGCTGACTGATTATAGGAATCTGTAAAAAATACGACACAGTGGCTGGTTCATTACAACTGCAATTACTGTTCGTAGCATCGAGTTGAGAGAAACATCTCGAACAATAATAATGTCTTATTAATGGAGATTTCATCTCAGCAAAGTATTTGTAAAACATGTATGCAGTTGTCCTAAACCGTGGAGAGGCTGGAATCAGTAGCACGATCAATTTTAGTAAGAGGGTAGAAGTATGTTCGGAAGCGTCAGATGCAGCGCTCGGCGTAGCTCGTGCGCCTTGGCCGCTGTATATGTAGCATATTAAATCGCTCAGAAAGTTGTTTCGGTAAGAGAGCACTAAAATTTTTTCTACAATATCTTAGTTGATATTTTAAAGAACATTTTTGTAAAAACAAAATTTCTCCTACAACACGGAGAAGATAGTTAAATTTCCATTTGTTTATTGTTTAATTAATTATTTTATAAACAAATATTTTTTTTTTTTTATGAAATAATTTTTTTTTTGTTCCTCTACTTTTCCTTAACATACAACCCAATTTTCAATGAAATTCATTCATTATTTGCTGATATATTGTAGTTTAAAAAAAAAGTACTCAAAATTTTCAATCCCTATTAACTTTTTGAAAAAAAAAAAAATTTCCCAAAAAAACTTTTTTTTCTTACTTTTAACCTATAAAGCTACCAAAATATGTTAATAGATATACTAAAATCTAATAGTCGATTTTTAGTGGCCCGTTTAAGAAATTTTGACTCTTTGGGAGCCATTTTGGTATGAAAAAGGTCCTATTAACACATACTTTTCTAATTTTTTTCAAAATCCTCGATTAATTTACTTCAAGTTTGTGATACATATCTTATAATTTTTTTTTGATTTCACTTCAGGAAAAATAGGTTTTTAAAACACACTCATAAATTTTTTGTTTAATCACTTGTATTCAGCATAGCAAATATGAAAAATCCTTTTTTGAAATAAGACGCAGAATTTACACCAAAAGAAAACAAAATTTTTTTTCTACGATGAACCGTTATCGTGGGAGAATTTTTTTTCTCGACTTACTGCCTAAAAATTTTAAGGCCCTATAACTCCTCAAGGGTGCATTTGCGACCCCCCCGTCCCATACGATTTTTGGTTCGTCTTGACCCCCTCTATCACCACCCTTCGGATGTACACTGTTATGGGAAACACCCTGTATATATATTATATATTGTTTTGTGATAAACGATTGGTAATTATCACTCACCATTTTCCTCAGGGTCTCCATAATCCTTATTTCGTTCCAACTTCCTCTGTCTTCCAGGCCAATGCGTTTTTGATTTGATTTGGTATTGATTTGCGAGCGTTCTTTATGTTTTCAGATTTTATTTATTATTTTCGCTGTTTTAATTTTTCTTATTCAGTCTCAATTATGTTGTTTGGCTTGAGGGATTCGTTTATTCAGGAAGATTTGATTTTTTTTTTATTAAATCCTTTTTTCCTTTCACTTTACTATATTTTTGGCTCTGGGATAGCGTAGGGGATGCGTGCTATGCTCTTGATCCCAGGGTCCGAGGTTCGATTCCCGGCACAGGCGAAACGGAGTGTAATGTTCCAAGCCTAGCACTGGTTTTTCAAAAATCGCATGTTAGGGGCACACTACATACAAAGACATACACCCACACAAACAAGAAAACCTCCTTGGTATCACAATGGGCCGATTAACGGCCTAAGTGGCAGCCACTTCAACCTACCTACCTACTATATTTTTAAAATTGACTTTCGCTTTTTTTTTTTTTTGTTTTATTTGAATCCTTTTTTTTACTTTTTTCACAATTTGTTCCTTTTAATTATTTTTTCTTTAAACTATATTTTTCAAATTCACTTTCGCGAAAACTTTTCTTTTTTGCTCGGGCGCCAAATTGTTAAGATATTAGTGTTGTTTTAATAAAACGCATAAAGTTCCGTTTTAATTGTTCTTCTCCACTCAGTTTTATTACAACTAACTATTTCTAAAAATCCAAAATACATTTCAACTTAAAAATATGCTTAAAATAACTTAAACTAGGTTCGCTGACGCGAACTCTGCTGCAGTCGCATTCCCCCGCTGACGTCTTCTCTCTTCAGTTTCTGATGACGTCTTCGTCTTTCGCAACTTTCTTTCACTCACTTTGGACTTGGGTTCCAGTTCTTCATTATTTTGCTGGAACGCATTATTTGTCTTGCACTCAACTGCCCCAATTAAGACTTTTTAGGCCGTTGGTGCTTGTTGTTGTTTTCTTATTTTCGCTTTGCACAGTGGGTTCACGATATGTGTGACATGATCACAACATCCCATTTGAATTTCGGGTGTAGGAGACAATTTTTGAAAACCGCCCTTCTGCCACGCCCACTTTTCCAATTTTTGGAAATCATTTAACTGGTCTTTAAATATGATCAGACAGACAGATGGACAGACGGACAGGCAGACGGACGGACAGACTAAATCGAATCTCCTGGTGACGCTGATAATTTCTATATATATTTTGTATGGTCTATCTCGACTGGTTCTGGGTGTTACACAAAACCGCACAAACGCAATATACCCTCGACACAGAGTGTATCGGGTATAATAAGACTTATTTGAATTTTACATTATACAGGGTGTCCCGTCAGGTAGTACATTCCTTTACAGGGGTGGTAGGGGAGTCCAAGATGAACAAAAAATCGTATGTGAGGTGGGGGTCCCAAATGCACCCCTGAGGAGTTATAGGGCCTTAAAGTTTTCTGGCACTAAGTCCAGAAAAACAATTCTCCCACGCTAGTGGCTTACTGTAGAAAAAAAAATTGTAATGCGGTTTGAAAGCCAATTGTACAGGCTTTTGTCCAAAATTGAATTGATGGTCAAAACTGCAGTTA
>CM035808.1:95254600-95272100 GCA_020466095.1 Chlorops oryzae | reverse complement strand
GCCTGTAAGCATGTACAATTATCATCTAAATATCTTGAACAACTCCGGTGTAAGAGCAGTTTTTGTGATTTTCATATCAGACCCTGGTACAGTAGGTACCCCTAAAAGTGGTCCTATCGGGTCCATTCTCGACCTTAAGAATATGTCCCCGTGAGCTCGTATACCATTTCGTTGAGGTAGCTCAACTCCTTCGATAAGAGAACTGTATACAAACAGACAGACAGGCAGACGGACGGACATGTCTGAATCGAATCTGCTGGTGACGCTTATCATTTCTATATATATTTTGTATGGTCTATATCGACTGGTTCTGGGTGTTACACACAACCACAATAACGCAATATACCCTCGACACAGAGTGTGTGGGGTATAAAGATACGACAGGTTGTAACCCGAATTTAATTATGACAACTCAGTTAAAAAACATACGAAAGTTATACCACTAAGCATACAATATATATTGTATTCCTGTAAATTCTCTACACTGAGCGAACGTAACCATGATTTTTTTAAAAGGGCGCATTGTTATTCACAGTCCTTTTGATTTTCGAGCAGAACAAAAATTTCAAAAGGAAAATTGTTGAGTCAACAACATTTTTGGTTGAATTGAAAGGAAATATGTTTAATTACATTTCTTTTCGTTCGGTATCATTCTCATTTGTTTTATAAAATAAGACATATAAGATATGTATTCATCTTAGAACTATTTTAAGCATTGCGAAAGCAGTCACCAAAACGGAGTGACGAAATCGGATAAAGTCCATCCGATGGCTATTTTTTGCGTCATGTTCAGCAGAGTGCTCTATGGCCATTTGCTTTGAACGTTAATTAAATTTTTTTTGACATTTCTTCTTGTATAGGTATTTTTTTTTTGAATATTTTTAAAAAATATCTTGTCATTTCAACTATGTCCGTGGTTGGTTCAACAATTTAAATTTAAATCCATTTTTGAAAATTATCATTTCAATTCAACCTGAAATATGGTTGATTCAAAAGGAAAATTTTTAATTTTTTCAACAAGAAAAATTGTTAAATTTAAAAATATTCCTTGTTGAAGCCGTTTTGTATGTTTTTCCTTTTGATTTAACCAGTTTTCTGGTTGATTTTTTTCTCTGTGTATGTGGGTTGGCAGTATTGTTAATTTGACGGATAGCGATACGTGGGTTTTATCATACTTCGATGTGCGATGTGCGATGTGAATTCGAGTTAAGATTTTTTTTTTTCGAGAACGGTTAAAAAAATTGATGCTGTATTAGGAATAAGAAAGTTTATGCCAAACTGGTCAATAGTGGTTCAATTTTAATTTTTTTTTTATTTTTATTAGTACCACTAAGGTTAATGTCCGTTACGTCAATAAATGATTGCAAATCTATATTTCGGCTACTCATTGTATAACGCGAAAAATCCTGAAAAAATGCAGTTCACCTGCAGCGCATTAATTAAGGCCCACGGGCGAGGAATGCTGGGGCTCGACCCCAAGCCCTAGAGAGATAACATGCGTTTGCGAGACGTATTCATTTTTATTTTAATGCTCCCTCTCTCTAATGCATATATTGTTCATAAATTTGGGGCCAAATGGCTGAAAATAAATAAATATAAACTATTTAAATGCACATATTCCAAAAATTCCTTAAAATATCCTTAAAATATAAACAAACATACGTAACTAGGGCATATGGTCTGTACAACATAACAAAATAACGTTATCTTTTTATAGTTAAGAATCGATACTGAAATATGCAGTAAGTAAAGCGCCCATAACAAACACATTTATAAATAAATCGAAAAGTACTTCGATGTAAATACTTTACTTTCGCTTGTAGGTGCTAGCGACTAGTGCATGCCAGGTAGCTTCCCATTTTTAAAGCAATTGTATATTTTATATTTGTACTTAATAAAACATAACCCCTGGGGGTCACTCTGTTCGAAAAGAAATGCGATTCCAAAGTCAAATGCGGTTCGAAGGGAAATCAGCACTCGGTTTCGCATTTGCTTTCGTAAAACCTCAAGAAAAAAGAACCAAAAAAGAGTCTCGAAATTTCAAAACTATGGGAGGTGCTGTAAAAAAATTAAAATTCGAGTGAATTTAAATTAAAACCGTATTTGTTTTTACCGTTTTCCAAATTAATCTTGCAAACTTTAACATTTTCTTTGCAGTATGCAATTAAAGATCTTGCAAAACATTGCAAAAATCACTCACTCCAAGAATTTGGGTACCGCTTGTGCGCTGAGAGCAATTGATTAGATCGTAATCGTGAAGTGTCTTTTTTTTTAATGAATAAAATGAATTCAGAGCTGTAAATGAATCAATCATTTTTGCATTGTCAGCAACGTACGAAAATTACTCCTGCTGCCATCGCAGACGGCCAGTTTGCGACTGATTTTCTGGGGTTTCTAGAAAAATATTAATCAGAATCCTCTCTATATGACCAATATGGCAAGCGTTCAAAACCTGGAATATCAAGAAAGAAATAATGTAATTCCTCAAATCATTAGGCTGATCAAACTCATCGGTCGCCGCATCTTTAAAAATTTCCATTACTTCGGCTTCCTTACAGCTACCAAAGGCCGGATTGATAGCTTTAATCCATTTCAGCACAGAAAAACTTTTGTACGTACATAAATACAACCAATTTTTAATCAATATATAAAATTCCCTGCTAAAAGTCAGCCTATCACATTTTTCGTTGTCCCAAGCAATTCATTTGTTTGCGACGATTAATAGAAGTATTAACACTCAACAATCTTCTTATACGCAGCGTAAGCGGGGTATATTAGTTTTGTGTGAATCTTGAAACAGGGAGAACTAAGCACCGGAGATATAGACAAATATATATAGAAATGATCAGTATCAAAAACTGAATCGATTTAGACATGCCCGTCTGTCCGTCTGTCCGACCGTCTGTCCGTCCGTCTGTGTCCGGATCTACTCCGAAACGGCTGGACCAATGAAGTCGAAATTTGGCACAGAGGTATATCAGGACTCGAGTATGGTCCTAAGTAAAAATGGGAGACATCCGCCTACTGCCACGCCCACAAATGAAATTAATGTGTTTTCAGTAAAATGCTTGTTTCTTGCGAACCACTCAACACATTTCATTGATATTTGGTGTACTGGTTAACTACGAAAAAGGACATATCCAAGAAAAAAATTGATGCCGCCCTCCTCGAGCCACGCCCAAAAATAAGGTTTTATCGTAAATTGTGAAGTTAAAGGCGTAGAAGCTTCAAAGTCGCAACATAGGTTGACCAAGGCAAATGAAATGTGTAGGAAAAAATTTTTTCTGGCCCGTCCACTGCCACGCCCACAAATAGAGATTGTTCGTAACTTCCGTATAGAAAATCGTTACAACTTTAAATTTGAAACAAAGGCTTACTAAGATGAATTGATTTTTTTTGTTAAACTTCCATACTTACGAATGGATATTTTGTTAAGCCAAGGAACCGTAGAGGCTTTGAGGTCAAATGGAAGGCTTACCATGAAAATTAAACTTTGGTTGGGATGGAAGGGTATTGTATTCCGTAGTATTTACAAGCATAGAGTTAGGTTCTGTTTTTAATTTTTTTTCTCATCTCTGAATATGCATTGAAGACGCTTTGATGTGAGTCCCAAAAATTATGCAAGGGTTTTGAAATTGGGTGGGTGAATTGAACGAATTAAATATGTAGTCGTATTCATTTAAATTTTCGCTAATTTATTTTTATACATAATCGATCTTTACAATGTTGTTCAAATTCCAAATGCAATTTCACGTAGAATTCATTAATTAAATATACGTACCACAAGACTAAGAATTTGATGAAATGCTGTGCATGCTTTAACAGTGGTGTCAGCTTCGCCCTTTTCATGCTACATCTAGCGCTTTATAGATAACCAAAATGTGCTAATCAGGGGTGTCACTAAATCTGATAACTGTCGGAATCGGATTTAAAACTGATCGAAATTTCGTACAGAATTTACAAATTTTGTTGTTTTTGGTTTTTAATTGGAAGTATTAACGGTTCTTAATTTCACAGAACCCTATTTTATGCGGCTGTCTATGAAATATGTATGAAAATTCAGTCGACTAAAATTACAATTCCGACAGCTATCGGATTGTGAATATTTATTTGGTGCGACGCTCAAGTACTAAGCAGTTGGAAATTCCAACAAAAATTTTTAATTTTCCACACACTAGAAAATGAAAAATTTTAGTCGACGATAGAACTTTTTCGATTCTCTATCAGTAGTCGACAATCATAATAGGGGTGTATATTACAAATTGCATTTATAGTTTTTTGAAATATTTTGACTTTAAAATTTTATTCAGTTTTTTCCTTCTCCTGTAAAATACGGAAAATGTGAGATACGCCCTTTCCATATTAAGCTAACGGTATATGCCTTAATCGTTTTTTAGATTTATTGACCAATACCGTCTCAATAAGGATGCATTCGTGATGGTTCTACAAACGATTGAACCGCATTTAAAAAAAAACGTCCATCCCTACCGTGCTACAGCTTGCCACGGCACTACGCTTTTTGGCAGAAGGTTCATATCAGCGATCTGTTGGAAATGACCTCAATATATGCCTTGCGAGACCGACAGTGTCTGTAGTGCTGAAAGAAGTTCTAAAAGCTTTGGAACGGTCCATATGTCGCCGTTGGGTCAGTTTAAAAATGGATGAAAGCGAAAAGCGAAGGGCAAGAGACAGCTTTTACAAGTTCCGCATTCCAGCGATTACTAGCTGTATCGACGGAACACACATAAGAATGGTGAAACCATCCATTGATGAGCACTTATATTTTAACCGTAAAGAATATTAGCATAAATGCAATGACTGTGAGTTGAAAATGTTAAATATGTCTATTAATAAATTTTTAATACATTCATTTGAAGATATGTGATGATGAAATGCTAATTCTAGCGGTGGATGCACGCTATCCTGGTTCATCCCACGACTCTTTTGTGTGGAGTATAAGCAACGCTCGCCAATATTATCTAAGCGAATATAATGCTGGCGAAAGAACAAATAGGTTGCTTGGAGACAGCGGATATGGTGAATTTCACACAATTAGAAACATAGTACGCTGGGCATATAACATCATTTTTAGGTATTGCTCGTGTTTCGCAACAATGGAAAACATTTCTGGGTCGGAGAAAAAGGTAAATATATTAGATATATTTTAAATTTTTATGCTGTTAGTCTCTATTTCAAAAGAATATGGTTGATTTTAACTAAAAACGTAAAGAGTTAAAAAAAAAATGCGTTCGGTGAATGTATTTGATGGCACTGAAATGTAGGTTATTTTCGTGTAACGTGCGACACCAGAATTAAAAAAAAAATGTTTTTCGCATAGTTCAAGAAGTTAACAAACTGAATCAAGCAGATTTTTTTTGAGTATTTTTAGTCTTCTTTTTGAATCAATATTGAAATTATTCAAATATAGCAGCTACAATAACCCACAAAACCAACGAATATGTGTAACGTGCGACACTTTGTTCATCGAAAAAATTGCCTTGTGTTAATTGACTTCATTTTAATTCGTAGAAACGACTGAGCAATGCTCAGAAGTGCAAAAACTATAGAGCAAAATTGAAAATGAAAGCAGACAACGATGGCCGTAAGCAAAAGAGAGCAGCTGAACTGAAAAGTTATCGGGTGAAGAAGAAGCATGACGAAAACCAATTGCCGAATAAAAACTTACAAAATGTAATTGCAAATCGTCGAGAAGCAGTACGTGAACGTGTTCGGAAGCATAGAGATCGATTGAAAGCTCAAAAACTTGCTGAAATGGAAAACAATAGTGCCAAAAATCAAAGAAGCAGCTTAAGTGACCTTGTCACCGAAAGTTATAAATGCAAGCAAACGCTTGGAAAAGCTGTTAAAAGGGTTGCGTCGGCGCTTCCTAATTCACCAAGAAAAAAAGAGTCGTTTTGGCTAGTATGCTCTCAAATTTGGAAAATGCTGACAAGGACGAATTGTTAAATGTAATGAAGTCGCATCCACTTAAGAAGAAACAATATCCAAATGAAATTGACGAGCAAATCCGCCTGTTCTTCGAACGCGATGACATTTCACGGGTTTCACCAAAGGTCAAAGATGTCAAGAGCTATGTGTGCCCAAAAACTCGAAATAGTATTCTCTTAGCAACAAGACATCTGGTTTTAACTTTAAAAGAAGTGTACGCCTTATTTGTGGAACAAAGGAAGGGCGAAGGAAAAGGTATTTCATATTATTTTTTTTTTCGCATTTTGATCCTGGTCTTGGCGCCCGAAAAGATATCTATTACCATTTCGTTAATTTTATTTTCAGTTATTTGCAGCTTCAGTTATTTGAAATCAGTGCGACCGCAACACGTTAAACTAATAAATGATTTGCCTCACAATTTGTGCATGTGCCAGTACCATGGCAATTTCATTACATAGGTATGTTCCGGGCATACCAAATTATGCAAATGGCTTTTTGCGTCAGTTCCTATGTGAAGTCACTTCAATGGACAGTTGGTTTTCAAAATGCAATAAATGCTCCGGGATTACTTTTGCTAAGCTAGAGAACTTGATTGGTGCTAAGCCACTCGATACGGCTGTTTCATGGAAATGTTGAAAAAAAACCCCAAAACCAAGCGCATCGAAATACGGGAGGAAAATGGAACGCTGTCCGATTTACTTGCTCACATTGCTGTTCTATCATCCCAATTTTTAAAGCACTGTTTCACAAAGCGGGAACAATAAGAAACTTTTAATCTTTACGACCTGCCGCGTGCATCTGATATTGAATTAAAAGACGAGGGTCTACTTCAAATCGACTTCGCAGAGAATTTTGTGTGCGAAGCACAGGATGAAGTTCAATCTGCGCATTGGAATCAGATACAGATCACGTTGTTCACAACCGCGTTTTATCAAAACGATATATTTCAATCCAAAGTCTTCGTTTCAGACAATTTGAAGCATACGAAGGAATCAATAGTTCCTTATTTATACAAAGTTCTGTCAAATTTTCCTAGCTCAGTGAAGGTCCTTAAAATCTGGAGCGACGGACCATCGTCACAATTCAAGAACAAATATATTGCAGCGATCATTCCACACTTTGAACAAAAATTTGACTAAAAAATCTTTTGGAATTATTTTGCAACCTCCCACGGAAAAGGTTGTATTGATGGAATTGGTGCGATTACAAAAACCATAGTACGAAAACATATTAGAGCTCGTGACTGCATTGTGAACAGTGCAGCGGATTTTGTTAGGGCAATAAGTCGCACACAATCTGAGATTATCGTTGAAGAACTCACAAATGCCGAAATTGATCAAATAAATGTTAATTTGAATACTGCTAGTGTATTCTGAAATGCTAAAGACGTTCGTGATATTGCATCAGCTCACCAAATTCGAGTTATTGATGGCAAAGTAGTTATCTGGGGCACGTCGAAACAAGGATACAATAACAAATTGAATTAACTTACCAATCCATTTGAAGTCGGAATTGAATACAATTTAAAAATTCTAAGTCATGTTGCTTGTGATTCACATGTCGTTAAAGGCCTTGAATGTATTACCATTACGAAGTTTAAATTAAAAAAAACAAATAAGGGGTTCATATATTTTTCGTTTTTCAAATATTTCAGTTGGAATATCCGCTTAATTAACTTTTTTTCCTCTTTATACAGAAATAAAATCGCAAGGTAACATGCGACACTTTTTTGTGTAACGTGCAACACCGCCTGTTTACGGCCATATAACCAAAATACCAATATATTTTGGAGGAAGTTATTTTTAATTTCATATCTTAGATCCTTCAGCTTGAATAAAATAAATAGGAACACAGATTTTCACCGCTATAGTCGCTAATTTTTCAATAATTGTGCATCAACCTCAAAAAACACTTCCAAATTTCTGTAACGTGCGACACCACTCTAATCTTCTACAGATCCGAAACGACAACAGATATCCAAAAATTTTGTTCCTAGAAAATGTAGGCCTTCAAAAGCTTTATCGATTGCAAAAAAAAAAATTATGATCTTTACCTAGTTCTTTCCAAAATTTTTACAAAAATATGCGTACGAATGTAACGTGCAACACTTTGGCTTTGACCATATGCACTTGAGCCATTTTTATTAACGCCATACAGGGACCCGCAGTATAATTCTCGCGAATATAAATTCAACATGGCACACTCTTCAGCGAGAAACATTGTGGAAAGGACAATAAATAGGTGTGCTAAAAAGTCGCTTCCGCTGTTTGCTGGGTACGTTGCACTATAGCCCACACAAAATTGTGCAGATTTTAAATGCTTGCTGCGCCCTGCACAACATATGCCGAAGCTACAACATCGCATTTGTTGAAGATGTTCTTCCACCTGATGATGCTTCGGAAAGGGTTGATGTGTCGTCGCTTACCTTAGCATTACAAAATGAAGGCCAAACTATCAGGGACCAAATAGCGAATAGCCTATTATAATTTTATAAATATAAAAATGAAAAAGGATATTTAAGTACTTCATAATCACATCTTATTTATTAAAAAAAGTCTTCATTTTCAGGTACAAAGAGGTCTCAATAGCAGGTACAAAAAAAAGAGTTAATTCTCTAAATAAAAAAAAATATGCTCAGGTCCCCGTTAACGTTGAAATAAAATTACATTTTTCTCCGTTCGACATCGCGCCTCAAAAGATCGATTTCCAATTGTTGCTTTTTAATCTCGTTCTTTTCTTGCAAAGCTGTTAACGTTCTCTCGCTGACATTGACAATTTCATTTTTCATGTCAGTCAATGCTTTTGCAACAGTCTCATTGCTCTTCTCGATCGCACGATAAATTCTGCGCAAGCTGCTGGCATTTTCTTTTTCGATTTTGATGAGTTCATCGACTTTTTCGTTCATTTCTTTTTTGCAGCTATTATCGTCGTAGAGAAACTTTGATAATTGTTGAGAAATGTCCGGCTTATGTTTTTTTGCTGCGCTTGCAAGTGGAGTTCCGCATCTCTTATTTTGAAACGTCGACGGCACACAGTGCTTTGTCTCCATACAAAATTGGGACAAAAATAGAAGGAGTATTCCAAAGATAGTGAAATTTGGCATTTTAGTTAATTTGAGGTCGCTGATTCCGAATCTAAAATCAAATTTAATGTCAATGTCATAATTTTGTCAAAAATCGCGTTTAAATTGTGAAATTTCACCTTTTTTCAAGTGATTGTAAAAATATAAAAAATTCAATAAAACTCCAAACCAAAATTTTAAAATTATTATCTGTACTTTTGTCTTTTCAAAACTGTTTTCTTCATTCAAAAATGTTGTATACTTGTTAGTTAAAAATATTTTTTGTTAGAGCACGTTTGCCCCTAAAAGATGCCATATTTGTTT
The DNA here is from genome assembly GCA_020466095.1 of Chlorops oryzae. Taxonomy (NCBI): domain Eukaryota; kingdom Metazoa; phylum Arthropoda; class Insecta; order Diptera; family Chloropidae; genus Chlorops; species Chlorops oryzae. Next base: position 95,262,766 of record CM035808.1, on the reverse strand, counting down.
GCTATTGTGATGCTTTTTGCTAAATAAATGTTATTCCTTTTATGCTCTTTTATATTATATTTCTCACATGAATCGGCATCAATTTTCTCTTCTATGTAAGAAAATAAAGCGTTAGCTTTGTCTCGTTGACCTGCACCAATCCACAAATTAAACAATTCTTCATTTGTTATAACAACTGACATTTTAAATTCCTTTATTGACGATGACAATTTAATTTAAAAGTTTGCTAAACCACTTGTTCTGATTGCAGTCAAGAAAACATAAACATTAAATATGTAAGAAAAGAATATAAGAAAGAAAAGAAACAAATTTTGTATTTGTATATGAAACCATTAGGGTGGTTCGAAAAACAAAAAATATTTTATTTCGGAATACAATACAAATAAGAAAAAGTTAGGAACATTTTTTTCTTATAAATTTTTTATTTCTTATCTAGGCCAATGGCAAAACTTGCGCGCTATTGTATTCCGAAATAAAATATTTTTTGTTCGTATGTTCCGTAATATCGAGCTAAAGGTCAGTTGCATTTTCATTTTCTAATCAGAAAATATTTTTTGTTTTTCGAACCACCCTAGCAACCACAACAGGTATGAAATATATCGGTTGCACTTGAACAAATATAAAATACAGTTTATGAGAATATATTTAAAAGGGAACGCTAATAAGTAGGGCAACCAACTTTATGTTTCTTATTTTCCACAAAGAATATCATGTTTCCACATTGAATTAACATAGTGAATTAACCATATGGATTAGAGTCTGTAAAGCATCTGCATCAAATTTTATCAACATTATTATTTGTATTTAGTCTCCTGAACCAATATTTTCAATAATAATCGTAATTATACGCTTCTAAATGTCCGAAATAACTCTAATTCATTTAGTTAATTCACTATGTGGAAACATGCTTGAAGTCTTATTTTATGTCAAAAATTTAGTTTTTTTGCGATTTCATTGCAAAGTCAAACAAAACTTTATAAGCTTATGAAAACTATGAATTAATATCGGTTAATCGCATCTTTCCATAGCCTAGTGAGTAGAGGTCTTGGATATAAATAAAAATTATACTATGAGTTCTAACAGAGTTCAAAACCATTAAAATACTCATACTTTTACTTTAGGTTAATTCAGCACTAAAAATATGATTTAGACCAGTGTTTGAAACCGCATATTTCAAAAAATGGGACGAACTGGGATGTGATTTATACATTTTCTGAAAGCTAATGAATGGTTCTAAAAAATATAAAAAAATTAAAAAGGTGTTTTTCGGTGATTTTTTTTAAATTACTTCCAAATATTGATAATTTTTTAATTTTGTGTGAATTTGTGCAATATTTGCAGCACTCGAAAAAAATCAACGTTCATTTGTCGATAAATTTTAGAATATCACATTTTTTTTATTTAAATTAGCTTAAAAATACAAAAATTAAAACGATTCAATAGACTAAAAATCGAAATGTTTTACATAAATGCTCAAAATCAATTTTTTTTATATAAAATCCGATAAAAAAGCCCTAACTTTGAACTGATGTAACACCTACAAATATAATTTATTCGTAAAAATATTTTGGCCTTTTTCTAGTGGAAGTTTTTCCTTTACAACGATACCAAATTTGCCTGGATCCGCTACCATACAATTTTTGATTTATTTCCACTAGACAAAGCACTGTGCGGCATACCGTATTGAGCATCATCAACCTCGTGCCCGCATAAAACAAACCATGGCTCAGTGGTATCCTCGACCGCAACCTCGCACAATGCCAGCGATGGTCCAGGAACACCCTCTACCGCCTTCGATATTCCACACATGCGGACAATTGTTTCCTCTATGCTGGTTAGATGGCATTTTGTGTAAGGTCCACCACCAGTTGCTCGTCCTTCAATTTTGTTGTGGGCTAGCTTCTTTTTTATTTCACTCTTCCATTCAGTCCATACCTATTGAAAATCGGCGCTGTCAAAAATAATTTCGGACAATTTGATTATTTTACTTATTTACCTTCTTCTACCCGGTTGCATCTTTTGTCGGTGGGCCTGCAGCATTCAACGACACCGTGAGTTCCTGCCATAATGAATCCACAAGCGGCTTGTCTCTCTTCGTGAACCCCTTAGCTAAGTCTGGGTGGTTTTCCATAAACTCAATAATGAGCGAGACTTGAGTCGCATTTTTATGCTTTCCCCTGGTCAAAAATATAAAATATCAAAACAATTAAGGAAATATATTTAAAAAAATGTATTTACTTACATTTTTACCAAAAAAAAAGAAGCCAGAAAACAACGTGTCGAGCAATTCTGTCAACTAAAAGCTGCTCGGTTTAAATCAGACAATCAAATCAATAAATCTGTTTCTGTAACACCTAAAAGCAATGCAAACCTGATTTCGAAAATGAAAACAGTTTCAAAACTGAAAGTCTGATTCTATAACCCCAAAACGAAAAATGTGTTGATTTCAAATCTGATTCAGACAGCTGTCGGTTTCCATAACAGCCCCGATTGATTTTACTGTCTGATTTAAACCGAGCAGCTTTTAGTTGACAGAATTGGTCGGCAGATTGTGTGAGGATTTTTTCCCGGATGGTTTTTTTTTAGTAGAAATTAAAGTAAATACTTTATTTGAATATACTTTCTTAATTGTTTGGGTATTTAATGTTTTTGACTAAAGGGAACGCATAAAAATGCGACTCAGGCTTCTATACTAGTTGAGGTTATGGAAAACCACCCGGGGATGGCAAAGGGGCTTACTAAGCGGAACAAACCGACTTGTTATGGCAGCAACTCGTGGTGTCGTTGAATTCTGCAGACCCACTCACAAAAGATGTAATCATCCACCCGATTCTCTAGCTCATTTCTTTTTGCAAGCTTCGCAACAGTTTGGCTGCCACCAATAAAGGTGACGCACTTAGGACGCATATCGGCTCGTTGCGATACCACGAAAATGGGAAATCAAAAACAAACAAAAAAATAAATAAAAACCTATTGGGAGTTTAACCCAGCACTTCTCGCATTGAAATTTGACATCTCAGCAAACTAAGCCACGGGGGCCGCCAAGATTGACCTAGTTTTTAACAGGGCGTGCAACCGGAACCGAAATCGTAACCGTAACCGATTTTAACCGGTTTATTTTCCTAACCGAAAGAAAACCGAAACCCATATTTTGTTTTTTTTTAGAAACCGGTTCCCGAACCGTAACATCTTCCCAAAATTTCATTTATTTCATGGTCGCTCATTAATGCGCCACATAAACATTCAGTCTGACTGATCAGTTACCCGTGTGCGTATTTATGTACTCTTGCCTATATATTTCCCTTCATGTGTCGGTGTGCCGCACACGTGCTTTTTTCACTAAAACAATTAACTGACTCATTCAGTCAATTTTTATGTGACTCTTAATCAATTACATACCATGTTTACATGACCACTTGATTCGTATTTACTCGACACGTTTAAGACTATCTGTCTTTTTTTGCCACCAGTAAAAATCGTGTGGGCAAACAGAGACAGATAGACTTAAGTGTGTCGAGTTGTAAATGCCGATTATAAAAAATAGCCACATCTTACACAATGTTACTTCAGCCAAAGATGCACCTTTTGGAAGCTTTTAGATTTACGGCACAAACATAATTAATAAGATTTGTACGCATTTACACGTTAAGACATGTCGATAATGAAACACATTTTTGTAGGCCAGGCGCGAGGGGATGTGTCATACAAGTGCTTTTCTCCCGCCCCGTACGTCCCTTGCTGGCAAAATTGTTTTCACTGTTTGCCGGGTCAGATTTGTGAAACATTTTTTCGAAATTATCCCATTTGAATACATGGGAAAGAAAGAGAAGCACTGAATGAAATATGAAGATTGTTCCGGAACAGTTAACAAACGCCGTCTCTTTTCTTCTTACGTCTTTCTCTACTTGCTTAATTTTCTCAAAACATTTGTTCGTGAGTCTGACTCTAGAATATTGAAATGTCTTAACGTATAAATGCGTATTGACAACGCCTTTAGTTTTGTGCTGTGAATATCAATGGTCTATAAAGCGAACCCGACACGGTACTGAATTCCTTACTGAATCCTGAAAGGTTAAGATGCGTTTGAAGATTTTTTGTATTTTTATATTGTAAAACACACCATTTTCAACTCGTTAATTCAAATTGTTGCTGCTATAAATAAAGACAATTTCTTCCGAAATCTGATCGATAAATTTTTATTAATTAATTGGTTAATTGAACTGGAAAAGAGTCAAGTAAAATTAAATCTTCATTATGTCCAAAACTGCAATCAACACTAGAAGCATTGCCGTTTTGCGCAAACCTTCTGCTCCGAACACTCCGCTCGGATATGCAAACTCTCGCTCTGAGTGCTCTCCGGTACCAACAACACCTGTGTACGTCGACGCTGACCTTGACTCTAAGCTGAATTTTGTGAGAGAAATTATTGTGGTACAACTTACAGAGGCTCTCACTGCCTCGGAGGGAAGGGTGATGCAGAGAATTGGAGAGTTGTCTGCTGAGCTGGCTAATGTAAAATTAGCAATTAAGCGGGTGCAAGAACGAGTAGATGTAGTTGAAGCTGTATGTGCTGAGATCAACGTGCTAAAAGAAGATGTGCGTATCTATAAGAGTGCTGTAGAAGATATCAGTGCTAAAGTGAGTGCCTCTCCTTTGCCGAGTGAGCTGGTGGAAGAGCTGAACTTTTTAAAATCGAAAGTTGAGAGGCATGAGAGAGACGCAGTAGCTACTGATATTATAATTAGCGGAGTCCCTAATGCTACGAATGAGTATGCTCGGCTATCAAGTATGATTCTCCTCGCCTATGTAACAGCTTTCGAGTGAGAACAACTAACAACAATAAAAAATCTCTTATAATCCTGAAGTTATCTTCGGCACTCGAGCGTAACAGCTTGTTAAGAGCTGTTGCTGCCTTTTGCAGGGCCAACAAGCGGCAGCTTACTTTTAGTGATATCGGGTGTGGAGGAGGTGACAAACTGTTCTTAAGTGAAAGCCTAACCAAAACAAACCAAGCGATCTTCTCCTATGCATCCAATTGCTATCTCGATGCTGGTGCTTTTTCCTCTTCCAAATTTTAAACTATTTACTCATACTATTTATAATCTACCTATTATGGGCGACAAAAAGAGGATATCTATATATTTTGTTCTCTTTATTGTCGATCACCAACAAAACAAAATGAATGAATCTCAACAAATTCCAATTCGTATCATTACAATTCTTTAAACAGAAAACATAGATAACTAGACTAATAACTTAGACATAGCAAATAAGGATAACTAGATTAAGTAAAACCATAGTAGTGTTATACAGTACCGGGACGCCGCCTACAATTCGGCCGTCCTGACTTGTAAGATCCCCTGATCTTAGATTGTTACCACTTGTTTTTACTTATTCATAATTATTTACAAATAAATTTTACTTTAAACTTCGTTATTTTCTTTTAACATACCTATCCAATGTCTAATGTTTTGGCCACTCCATATTCCTTGATAAGGATTACGTGACAGTTGAAACCCTTCCACATCATTTATTAAATATCTGTCATTTCCAAGAATTTTTTTTATTACATAGGGTCCTTTGTGCTTTGGTATTAACTTTTTTGAAATTCCTGCTGTACTGTCAAAATTGTTAACCATGACATAGTCACCTATTTTATATTCGGTTGGATTTTTTCTCATTCTATTAAAATGTTTTTCATTTACAGTTTGTGCTACTTTCTGGTGTTGTTCCGCGTCCATTCTTATTTTGTCCAAGTTTCTTGCATTTGACACTTTTTCTAATTCTTCTAACTTTTCCCTGATTTTGTCTATTACCCCGGTTCCACTTGGGCTTATTAGCGGATTTTCTCATTACCGCGCTAATGAAGCCATTAAGTTGCCATTACCCATACAAAACGCTGGCCAATAATGAGGTGGTAATGACACATTAACTTTTAATTAGGTTTAATGAACATGGTTGCATTCCATATTCTTGCATTTATCGGATGTATCGCCATCTCTAGTAAGTGAAAATGCAACTCTACTTTCCCAGACCAGCTGATTTTCAAAAGAAATGGGTTCCGCCAAAAAAAATTTAAAAGCTTTTTGTCGAAATAAATCTTGTTTTCGCAATGCCAGTGGTCAAGCAAAAAGCGCATAGTGAGATTTCGCTGATCAAAACTAATAGGCTAGCTGATATAGTTTTTCCCTTTGCCTTTTGGTTATCTTGCTTTGGCAAGCTGTCATTTCTTGATTTGTACGAGGGTTATCTGAAAATTTTCCGACTTTAACATGAAGATGGCGTCTCTGTTGACGAGTACTCACCAATATTTCAGGGATTTAGGACGCTCAGTTGTTATTGGCTGCAATAGCTTGGGAGAAGATGAGCGTTCGGGACGTCCAAAAACTTCAACCACTGATGATAACATCGATAAAGTTCACCAAATAGTGCCAAACGACCGTCAAATTAAAGTAAGAGATCTGCCAGAGGCCATTAACAAGTCCAAAGAACTTGTTTGGCGCATATTGAATCAAGACTTATGGGCTCTACGCAGATATGCAGGAAGTATAGAGCTCGTTCTTGCGAAGAAAGGAAATCAGAGTTGAAATTTCGATGACAGGTCGACAGAAATATAGAAAATGTATGATTTAAATGCAACCCTATATGTTCGATTGCTTTTAATCTGCGTATTCGTTAAAGTATCAGAACTAATTCAAAGTACTTTTTTTTTGCATGTGTTTAGTATAGCAATTTTACTTCCTGCATATCTGCGTAGAGCCCATTAGGCATGAAAAAGCTTTCCGCGTATTGTGTGCCGCGTTTGCTTACATTGGACCGAAAACTTGTTGAAATGAACATTTTCACCGCTCTGTTGCCGCTCTGTGGCGTTTAAAAATCAGAGTTTTGGCGCCATGTGTCAAGGAAATTATGTGGAAAAATATAAAAAAAAAAACTATAAATAATATATGACTCATATCTTTGTTAGGTCACAAACTATTCAGGCCACCCTCGTAAAATTTGAATCAGCTGTTTAGCTAATGAAAAATCGGTTAATTGTTAGTGGAACCTCTCCTCATTAAAGTTTCATTAGCGCTAATGAAGGGTCGGTAATGAATAAGTGGAACTGTAGCATATAACTGTTCCTTTTTGTTCCAAACCAAACAGCAATTTACTCGGTTTTTGTCTAATACTTCTTTGCATTGTATTATTTAATGCAATCAACATTTTGAATGACATTATCCCAATGAAGTCCTTTTTCTGCGTTTACTAATTTTGCAATCATTGGGCCTAAGCTTCGATTCACCCTCTCAACTTGTCCATTTCCCTGCGGTGATCCTGTTGCTATTTTTACGTGCTTAATGTTACCCTCGTCCATAAACTTTTCAAGCTCTTCCGATGTAAAACAACTGCCCCTGTCTGAAACGATACGAGTTGGCCTGCTGTATGCTCGAAAATAATCCCTCAAAGCCATAATGACTTCTTACGTATTTGTTGTTTTCGTTGGGTAAAGTATTACAAATCTAGTAAATCCGTCAATAACTACAAATAGGTGTTTCTTTGACCTGCCTACATCTACCGGTCCATAATGATCGATATGTACTATATCAAACGGTTTGTTGCCTTTTGGGATACTATGCAATAAACCATCTTGTTTTCGTGATTTAGGCGAAAACGCTACACATCTTAAACAGTTTTCAATATGTCTTACCGTTTTCTCTGTCAAGTTTGGAAACCAGTACGTTTTAGATATTGCATCTATTACTTTATCTCTTCCCACATGTCCTAGTTCATTGTGATATTTATACAATATTTTACTTTCCATTTCTTCCGGTACATAAAATAAAAATCTATCATCATTTGTTTTTCTATAAATTACACCATCTCGAACAATTTGTCTTGTCTTTTTTAACTTGTCTTTATTGCTTGAAATTTAGCATCTCTTCCTTGGCAAATTACTAAATTGTCCTGAAAACTGTTGGTTTCCACTACAGCTATATTGGTATATCTACTCAAAGCATCTACATGTTGCATTCGTTTTCCTGACCTGTTTACTAACTCCAAATCATATTCTAGTAATTCTAAAGCCCATCTGGCAATTCTTGGATTCAACTCGATTCTGTTTAACGTTAATGTCAATGAGTTGCAATCCGTAATGATTTTAAAATGTTTTCCTTGTACATAAAT
>CM035808.1:95237000-95254500 GCA_020466095.1 Chlorops oryzae | reverse complement strand
GAGAGATGTAGCCAATCTCAAATCCATCAAAACTCTCTATAATGAATTTCAGTGGACCTGAAAAATAAAATCATCGCTGAGAGAATTTGTTGTTAGGAGAAAAAAGGCAATATAAAGTAGCAAAAAAGCCTTAAGAAGGTTCGCTATACAGAGAATTTTGTTTCAGAGGGGGTCGTTATAGAGTTTCTCAACTATATTTATTTTGTTCAATGAACTTCATGATGTGTGTTTGGTAAAAACTGCTGTATATATTAAAAATAAAGTATTTTAGGATACTTTATTGTTCTAAGAAAGTATAAAGTATATCGATCAGAAATAAAGTAGGATACGATATTATAAGGTATGGTTGGCAACCCTAGCCACAAGCGAAGCTGGCATGTCGTGTGAATGCAAGAATGTCGATACATATGACTGAGCCACACGGCTGTGCATCTTCTTTTATTCGATTTTCAAACTAATTTGATAATCGTATCTGTGCACACACGAAAACAGCTGTTTCGTTTAAAAATAAAAATTGCGCGAAATGGAGTCGGCAATGGTAAATATTAGTGTCCGACCGAAGGTTCGACTTCGGCTTCGGTAATCGGCATAATCGGCCAATTCTTAATCTTCGGCTTCGGCTGGAAAAAGCCGAATATTTTAGCCGAATATTTTTGCATTTTAATGGAAGTAAAAAAGTCACGATAGATTTTCAATTGCTTCATTGCGATCTCTTACACTAGTGAATTATTGCCGTAAATTTTTGCACAATTGCACAAAATTTTTCAACATTAAACGCATGGCCGAGAAATATTTATCTGCCCCTCCAACAAGCGTGGCCAGCCAACAACTCTTTAGCGCTGCCGGTCAACTGTATACTGAACGACGATCAAATCTCCTCGGAAGAAATGGTGATAAGCTGCTATTTTTAGCTTATAATATTAAGCTTTTTAATTTTGATTATTCATTGAAAGTTTGTTTTTTTTTTTGTTACTGAGGTGTTATTTTGTTTTTTGTGCTTGTCAAATGAATAAAGACTGATTTTGGTTCCTTACTGTAAAATGTTTTGCATTCGGCTTCGGCCTTCGGTCTTCGGCCGAAGTCTTCAACTCTGCCGATTGTTCGGCTTCGGCTAAAAATCCACCTTCGGTCGGACACTAGTAAATATAGTTTGCTTTTTAATTAATTGATAATTTTAAAACAAAGGAATTAATCTACATGAAATATATGTGTCGTGTGAGTGCGAAAAAGACAATGCATGTTCCAAACCAATTTTGACAGAAATACGGAATGAAATTTGACAGGTCATATTGCTCGATACATATTGTGTGAGAGCACCTTTAGAATGACTGAATTGACAACTAAAAGCAGAGAAGTGATCGTGCTCCCTTTATAACTCCTATAAAGAAAATTTCTTTTTCCAATTCAGCTATAAGGGTAATTAGCAAGAATTGGCGTGTTTTCGAGTATGGTTTGTAGGACATATACATATACATATGTATGAATGTTTCAGAGCGGGTAAATAAATTTGTATGTATACGCGATACATTCTGTGTCGAGGGTATATTGCGTTTGTGTGGTTGAATGTAACACCCAGAACCAGTCGAGATAGACCGTACAAAATATATATAGAAATGACCAGCGTCACCAGGAGATTCGATTTAGGCATGTCCGTCTGTTTGTCCGTCTGTCCATCTGTTTGTATACAGTTTTCTTATCGAAGGAGTTCAGCTATCTTAACGAAATTTGGTATGCGTGCTCACGGGGACATGAGTAAGAACAAGTTCGAGAATGGACGTGACCATTTTTAAGGGTACCTCCAGTACTAGGGTCTGTTACGAAAATCATAAAAACTGCCCCAAAATCGGACTTTTTCGAAATATTTCAATTAAACTTAGAAGTTGAGCGTATATTTAAGCCTCCGATTAGAATTCAAAAGCATTGGAAACGTGGGCGTTGCAAGGGGCGGTTTTCATAAAGAAATTTAACAAAAGTCGGTTTATGGGGCCCATTTTGGCCTTAAACACCTCTTGATATTAAACATTATTTGAACATCTGGCTGTGTCGGGTACTGTATTGTCAGGCTCGCCTGACTATAACACCCTTACTTGTTTAGTTGTTATTACAGTGGTGCTCCAGTATAATGAATGCCGATATTATGAATGTTCGATATAACGAATGGCGAAAAGAAATGTGCTCCAATATAACGAATACAGTTAGGGTTGCCAATCATGCTATATAATATAGTATCATACTTTTTTTGTGATCGATATACTTTATACTATTTTGGAACAATAAAGTATCCTAAAATACTCGATTTTTAAAATATGGGGCTTTTTTTTTTACCAAACATACATCATGTAACTAGTTCATTGAACCAACTAAATACAGTCGAAACTCTCTATAAAGACCTCCTTTAAAACAAATTTGTCTCTATAGCGAACCTTCTCCAAGCTTTTTCGCTACATATATTGCCTTTTTTCTCCTAACAACAGATTCTCTCATCGACGATTTTATTTTCCGGGTCCATTAAAATTCATTATAGAGTTTCGAAAGTTTTGAGATTGACTGTATGCTCAATCGCAACAATCGCAACTTTGGAAACTTAGATACATACCTATTTAATCAAATATATAGTTAATAATAATTGTAAATAGGTGGAACAACTCATAGACCAACTACAATGTTCTGCAAGCCAGTGCAAGCATTAAAAAGTGTATATTTAAAAGGGGACTAACTACTAGTAAGTTGCTAGTATTTCAGTGTGAGAGATAATTTTAATTGAATTTATGGAAGTATGAAAGCATGTAATAAAAAAAAATTTTTTTTCTAGTATTTGCTATGTTTTGTTTTTTAATAATACAAGCATGAAATTAAAAATACATTATATTTTAGTAAAATACTTTATTTTTTAATTACTAAATAAGCTTATACTATATTTTGCGCTTCGAAAGCGCTTTCTGTGTTTATCATATAAATTTAGTTGTCAAAAGAGTATTTAATATTTTACGTAACCTGTGGTTTTCTGCTGATTTCACGCCAATTGAAACTCGTAAGTAGCTGGTACAAATGTTGATTGTGCCGCACATAAATTACTTCTGCATGGTTTTTCCTAAGTTAGACTCTATTTCGCTTCATAAGCTGCTTGTAGCATTCAATTTTGCCACTAGGTATGTTTTTAGTCTGCGTAGATATGATCATGTCTCCCAATGGAGCCGGGAAGTACTCGGATTGAGTCTAACGGACTATCTTAAGTACCGGAATGTGGTTCTTTTGCATAAAATAATACATTTCAAAACTCCTCCTCACCTGTACGAAAAGTTTGTGTTTTGCAGATCGAGCAGAAATAATCAGTGTATCGTTCCTAGGTATATATCTTAAAATTCGTCCCGCCTATTTTTTGTTGATGCAGTCCGCTCGTGGAACGCTTTGCCTATGCATGTTCGTAGTATTGTTAGTCACTCTAGGTTTAAGCATGATTTGAAATTTTTTTTAAGTATGTAATTCAATCTTAAGTTAGTGTTTTGTCAATGTTTGTTTAATTTAAGTAAGTTTTTTTGCGTTTTGACGTGATAACGTCTATTAACTCGATGATAGGACATTCTATCTACGAAAAAATGACAACAGAAAACTCAATGTGCGTGTACCAGGCGCGCAGCCAGGGGGGGTTTTGGGGGTTCAAACCCCCCCCAAATTAAGGAAAAAATACACCAGACAGCTTACATTTCTACATCGCCGTCCTACAAACTCTTTTATTAAGTTTTATGATGCAATAATTTTAGTTCTTGACCGAATTTCCTCTTGGAATGATCAAAATGTGTCAAGTCAGTCTAATTTATTAAAATGTGCCTTACAAAAAGGCGAATTTCTTATATCTCTTCATTGTATAAACCAAGTTTTTAGTTACACATTTGTTCTATGTAAATATTTACAAGGTAGAAACATTGATCTGAAATATGCTGTTGTCCTAGCAGATATATGCTTAGAGAATATTCAAACCTTCAGAAGTAACGCTGAGGAAGAATTTCAGAAATTGTTTAAAAACGCTGAGAAGCAAGCTTTATCAAGCGGACTTATTTTGCAAAAACCTAGGCTCGCACATTCTCAGGACCACGAAGCACATTTTCATACTAAAAGTGTTGAATATTATTATCGTATTTCCCTTTATTTACCTTTTGTGGATGCATTTATTGTCATTTTAACCAATCGCTTTTCAAAACACAAGGATATTCTTCTTGGTTTTCAAGTTTTATTTCCTCAAAGCGATACTGCAAAAGTTGATGATTTTTTAGACAAATTTAAAAAACTCTTTCAGTTTTATCAAGATGATTTAGAGGGAAATTTTGATGATTCAAAAATGGAGCTCACTATTTGGTATAAATTAATTAATAATTTAGAAAAAAATGAAAGACCAAAAACAGTGTTTGACGCTATAAAATTTTGTAAAAAAGATATTTTACCAAATATTTTTATTTTATTAACTATTTTGGCTACTCTTCCAATAACCACATGTGAAAATGAGAGATCGTTTTCAACTCTCCGCCGACTCAAAACTTATCTTAGATCTACAATGACAGAACAGAGGTTAAATGCCTTAGCACTCCTCCACGTCCATCGAGATCTTACTCCCAGTGTAGAGGACATACTAAATAAACTTGCTGAAAGCAAGCGCAGACTTAACATTGCACTTTAAATTGAATAAGTTCCTTCGAAATACTTTTTTTACTTTGTACACCTTATAAAAATGTAAAATATTTATGTAAATATATTTTAATTATATATTTTGTAAGCTTTTTACGAAAATAAAAACAAAAAATATTTAGAAAAATTTTCTGCGAACCCCCCCCAAATTGAAATCCTGGCTGCGCGCCTGCCGTGTACACACAAACACACTCAAATACACAAAAGTTCAAACCGGTTTAGAGCAGAGTTCGCTCTCATGAGAAAGCAAATCGTCTCAATCGTCTCTTCACAAGCAGACAAGGCGAAAATATGCAAAGTCCAAATACAAATTTACGTATGGCTATGGGCGCGCACACAAAATCACTCATGTCACGCAATCGACAGACAAGCGCATATAGACAAGGGGACTGCCGAAAAACAATCAAAATGAAAAACACTTCTCAATGTGTTGAGGGAAGATGTCCGATTGTTTTGATCTTTCCGTGATCGTTTCTACGTATTCCTAGCGTGTGCGTTGTCTTCGTATAGAACGTTGTCTTTCTTTCCTATATTTCATGCTTTCGGTGTTTGATATTTAAAAGCAACGAAAAAGTACATTATATCCTGTTTTAGCATTACATACTCTTCAGCTATGTGACCAAACAAATTTGAAAAAAAAAGACAAATTCCTGAATCCCGTATTTTTAAAGAAAATAACAGAGCAACAAAATATTTTCACTCCCCCTGCATACTCTATCGAAATTTTTAAAATTTGCTTGTCGCTGTTTGTATGAGCGTTCGGCTGCAATAAGTGTGAAGCTGTCATGTGTTGGTTGTATTTCTGCAACAAAAAATTACAACAAACACATGACAGCCTACGCTTCATTATTATTATAGCTTCATTATAATTGCAGTCTTGGTCATCTTAGTAGTTATACAGTCTTTGGTTGCATTACTTCAACCTACAATTCTCATAAGCATTATGCGGATTAACATATAAGACGTAAAAAAATTTTCCGACAATTTTCTTGCAATTTTTCACTTTGCACGTTAAATATAAATGTATGAAATTGATTTTGAATACTTTTATATGCAATTTTAATTTTAAAAGTGAAGTACAATTATTATTTTCTATTTTATACTTATATTAAAAATCGCCTAAAAAATTATAAAATGAGGCTTATTTTCTAACTTTTAAATTAATAAGTCTAAGAGAGTTTAAAAAATCATCTAAAATAGCGTGCGTGAACTTGAATGCTCCATTTTATGTACATAATGAGTGTTTTGTTATGACGTTACCACGTAAAACTATCGTCCGTAAACTGACTTTACAGACACCAATTTTTATACCCAGCGTAAGCAGGGTATATAAGTTTTGTGCAAATCTTGTAACAGCCAGAACTAAGCTCCGTAGATATAGGCATATATATATATTCTTGATCAGAATAAAAAACTGAAACGATTTAGACATATCCGTCCGTCTGTGTTCGGATCTCCTCCGAAACGGCTGATCCAACAAAGTCGAAATTCGGCACACAGGTATATCGGGATCCGAGTCTGATCCTAAGTTAAAATGGGAGACATCCGCCCACTGCCACGCCCACAAATGAATATAATGTGTTTGCAGTAAAATGCTTGTAACTTGCGAACCACTCAACACATTTCATTTATATTTGGTGTACTGGTAAACTACAAAAAGGGATATATCCTGGAGAAAATGAATGCCGTCCTCTTCGAGCCACGCCCACAAATAAGGGTCTATCGTAACTTGTGAAGTAAAAGGCGTAGAAGCTTCAAATTCGTAACATAGGTTGACCAAGGCGAATGAAAGGTGTAGGAAAAAATTTATGTGGCCATCCCACTGCCACGCCCACAAATGGAGAGGCAAAACAAAGTGCGCCAATAATGTCGGGACGCTGGGTATTTCAAAGTCGGGCTTGACCGACTTTTGCTTTTATACTTGGTTTTTTGTTGTTGTTGTTTTCTTGTTGACTATTATTGTTGTTGCCTGCCGCTATAAAATACTTAGGCTTAGTGTGCCTATCACCATTATATTAAATAAATCAAATAAACAAAAAAATAAACCAAAGTTGGCAACCCTAAATAGATACTGTTTTTTTTATACCCGACACACTCCGTCTCGAGGGTATATTGCGTTTGTGTGGTTGTATGTAACACCCAGAACCAGTCGAGATAGACTATACAAAATATATATAGAAATGATCAGTGTCAACAGGAGATTCGATTTAGACATGTCCGTCCGTCTATCCGTCTGTCTGTATACAGATTTCTTATCGAAGGAGTTGAGCTATCTTGACGAAATTTGTTGCGCGTACTCACAGGCACATGAGTAACTTCGAGAATGGTCCCAATCGGACTATTTTTAAAGGGTACCTCCAGTACTAGGGTCTGCGACAAAAATCACAAAAACTGTTCTAAAATCGAAGTTTTTCAAGATATTTTTATGAATTTTGATATTTGAACATGTTTCAAGGCAAGTAATACGATTTCCAAAAATTGGAAAAGTGGGCGTGGCTGAAGGGCGATTTTCGAAAATTGCCTCCTACACCCGAAATTCAAATGGGACTGAACGAATTTTGGCACTTATGCTTTATTTGTAGCCATTAACATCCTCCCAAAAAATTTCGTTGGTCGGTCCATTATTAAGGGTACCTCCAGTACTAGGGTCTGTCACAAAATTCCCAAAACTGCCTCAAAATCGGACATTTTCAAAATATTTCAATGAAATTTAGAATTTGAGTGTATATTTAAGCCTCCGATTAGAGTTGCAGAAAAAACTGGAAAAGTGGGCGTGAAAAAGGGGCGGTTTTCAAAAGCAAATTTAACAAAAGTCGGTATTTGCGGCAGTAATGGCCTTTAAAGCCTCTTGAATATTCTTACTTAGTGGTCCTGTTTGTTGGGCGTGGTTAAAAAATTATTTAAACATGTGTTTTTGTGTCGAGTATTTTATTGTCAGGCTCGCCTGACTTTAACACCCTTACTTGTTTGTATTGCATTTGTTTTGTTTTATTTATTTTCGTGCCGATGTCCCGTTATTTATTTCTTTTAAGAAAAAATGAGACGACTTTTTTACGCCGGAAAGTATGCCACAATGTTTTTTTGATTTCTGTCTAAGTTATATTTATATAAAAAAACTGTGTAAACTGTTGAACCGATTTCATCCATATGTATGAGGAATATGTTGTATTTTTACTCTTCTTTCATATAAATTAAAGATTTTTTGAAACGGTCGAACGATAATGGGGCTACGACTAAAAAATAATGACAAAAAATCGCAAAACCTTTCCTAGCGAATATTTAAAAACGCGAGCTAACTTTCAAATTTTAAGCATATATTTAGATTCAGCGAAACAAATACGACAAAAAAAAGTTGGCTTCAAGTCAAAGGCACGCAAATAGTTCGATTTTGTTGTGTAGTGTAATCAGAAATATCTCAGAAACGTAAGGGGCTTAATTTTGAACGCTTCCAAAAAAAAGTTCATACAACTATTTTGTTCATATTACTGGTTTTTTTTTTTTAATTTTCAAGTACTTTTAGATACCGTTGTAACAAATTTTTTGATATTACGAGCGACCCCTGCATTATACCATTCGGTTTACTGGAGCACCACTTTATATACAAAAAATTTTTTTTTATTCTAGTTTTAAGCCTCTAGTCTGGAAGAACTTTGTTCATAGACTGGAATTAAATAAATAAATTTACTCTTTTTTTGCACATTTACAGTACCTACTTTTACATCTTAACAACTGTACCAAGCTTTATCCACATCGGGGAGAAAAAATTTTGCCGGTGGTACACTTGACGTGTTTTGCCCCATATTAGACAATTTTGCCCTTCGTTTTCCTTGTTATTTTCCGTTTCCACTAAAGGTATAGCTACATATTAAAAAGCTATTTACAGCAATGGAGACCACTTAACTAAAATCGGTATAACACGGAGTTCCAAGTAGTTGAAATTTGTATTTTACTAAATGGCTCAGAACACTTCTAGCTAGCACATATTACAAACATGAACTAAAAGTTTAAAAGAATCTTAAAATATAGACCTTTTATTAAAATTTAAGATATATGTTTGGACCATATTCAACGTAAATATCTCATCTTAAATATTGACAAAATATTGATATGAATTTTCGTTTAATAAAAGCGAACAAATTTTGAAAAGCGGAACTTTTTTTTTGGTTTCTCTTAGTACAAGTATTGCCTATTAATACCAAATAAAATTATTAAGAATTCGAACCTTAATTTTTGGCCGCACTCGCGACACTGTGAGACATGTGCTCAGGATGCGTTCTACTCGTCAGCGAGCTGTGGCACACAAGAACATCTGACCGGTGAGTGGGGGTGCGAGGCAGTCGCCGGAGCTCTCGGGGAAAGTCCGCATATGCGGATATAAAAGTCTTGGGTTATAAACATAATGTAACTGCTCCTTTTATAAATCAAACAACATATGCATTTTAAAATGGAGGGAATTCAGAGTGCTTTAGGAAATGTGTACATTTTTACCAAGTTTAGTTTGGGTTTAAGTTCAAAAACAAAGTTTAGACAAGTTTAAATTGAATCTGAATATAATCAGTTGGAAATGCTCCGAAAAGAGAGTCCGAAAATCGTAGCTCCCATTTCTGCTAAATGTTTACATTGTAAAACGCATGTCCAGTACTGGCATTTTGAGAGAATAATTATGTGAGAGCTTATTGCGAAAGCACGAGTCTGGTTTAAATATACATTTGGCACCATTGCAAAAAAGGACATATCCGCAACAAGAACTTTGGCCGCAAAATAAGAATAAGAATCACGTGGTGTTGCTCGATAAAGTCAGCTCACGTCATTTCTATAATAATTGAAAGTCGTTTATTCCTAATAAAATTCGGATAAAGTGAATTGTTGTGCAAAACAAACAAGCTATTGAGTAAATTTCCCGTGACTGTTAGTAAAAAGCTGTAGAAAAAAAGCTACCGAGATACTTGGAAATGTAATTTTTGCAATACATTAACGGACTATGTGCAAACGAGCGAAGAAGGTGTCTTGCAAAGAGATCAAGGACGGAATTTGACGCAAAATATTAACCTCGTTCAGCTCTTATATAAAAAAAAATCGCGTATCAATGAAAGCATAACTGGAATATAAAAATTTCTCATATCGTTCGTTTTCTCCCAAAAATTGTATTGATTATTATTACGTTGAGACAATTACATCGAGGACGCACATATTTATGCCCATAGCGTGCTTCATATCCTTTGATAACAATCCTGAAGGTGTTTATTATGCGGGACAAGAGCTCTCAGGTGTGGTCGAGCTCAGAGTCGACACAACAAAACGCATCAAATGTAAGTTATAGCAGTTGTAAGTTATTGGTGATTTATTTTAATTATTTAAATGTATTTGCTGTTGACTGATGCAAATAAATTGTTAAGGAGGCCTGTTGTTAAGTGGAACTTGGAATTAAATTCTGTTGATGGAACTAAAGAAATTGTATCAATGAAAGCAGACGACTTCTAAAATGTACTTTAAATCACATACTTATGACAAAACCACAACAATCCAAAATTATTTAAATAATTTTCTTCATGTTTGACTGCATTTTGAGACAAGTAAACAAATGCCAAGAAAATTGTAATTAATGTGAATAGATGATTCCGCAGTTAACTAAGAATAATATACATAGGTCTATAAAATAAATCATTTTTTACACTCTTCCAAGGAGAGTTGTTCCGATTATGTGATTAGTGTGCGATGAAATGCTTTTAAGAGTATACGGCTTGACTAAGGGGCTATTTCCACTACACCGCATTTAGCATTTGCATCTTTAACCCTCCGTTTGGCATTTTCAACTTTGACTGTAATTATAACATACTTCTAATTGAGCTAGACACTTGAAATTCATTGACTTTTCCTAACTTTTTGTCCTCTTTCATTTGAAAATAATTTTGTAAGGATCCGTGCTACAGAAGGATAATTGTAAGGACATTTTGGTCGTCATATCACATTTGTACCACAGTGGTCTGGCCAGACCACCCATGTAATTCATATAGAAATGTATGGGATATAACATGAATTACACATATACGTGCAGTAAATTCGTATTGTTTTTTATGTTTTTGAGTTCCAGCTGCTAAAATAATATTCCAGCATTGCTTGTACACACATTGGCGAGCATTTAGACCAGTGTATGCCAAACTATGCCACTGGTGGCAAATTCAAGTGAAGCACAGGAAAAAACACTGTTTGTTTCATATTCTAATTTGCTCTATTTTATTTATGCTTTTGCAAAGCTGATGGTTTCCCTATAAAGGGCTCTACGCTCTAAAGCAGCAAGTAAATTTCCTATACCAAACACATGTAGAAAAAACAAAGAAGTACTTTGGCTTACTTTCGCTACTTGAACGCATACGCTGTATTACAAGTAATCGGACTCACAGGGTTGCATTTAAATCATACATTTTCTATATTTCTGTCGACATGTCATCGAAATTTCAACTCTGATTTCCTTTCTTCAAAAGAATGAGCTCGTTACTTCCTTTCAATTTACTTTAACAGCGTTGAGCCCTTAAGAAACAAATAATAATTGAAATGACCGTGAACTGGGTGCTTTGCGAGTATTTAATGCAAATTTCCATGATACAAGAAAACAAGATAGCGCCACTTGAGAGAGGAAACGTCACAGACTCAAAATCGCGATTCATTGTTGTTGTTTCCCATGTTAAACCGGCTTTTTCCTTTTTTGAATAGCATGGGAAACAACAACAATTTCTCGCTCAGTGACGTCACAAACTCAATTTTCGGCTCTCAAAGAGAGCCTCAAAATAGCGGTACTGAAGTGGCGCTATCTTGTTTTCTCGTATCATGGATTATACTTGTTTTAGTTGCAAGAACCAAGAAGAAACCGAAGAATTATCAAATTTCATAACAAAAAAATACCTAAAATCGCATGTTAATTGCCCTAATACGCCTTGAAATAAAGAAAAAATGAACAAAAACCGAACTGTTTTCTTTTACTAAAAAAAATTTTTTTTTTTTATATTTCTACCTAAACAGGCAATCTAGTTCTTAAGAAACATATTCTGAATGATGAACAACCAAAAGTTTATACCTGGCGACCTCATATATGCATTTAAAATCAGGTAAAAAACCCATACAAATCCCATACAAATGTATGAAAAAATACGGTCTGGCCAGACCACTGTGGTACGAATGTGTGTCCGCTGAGGTGTGCCAAACGGAGGGTTAAAGATGCTAGACCCGTTTCCACTGCGTTTCGCATTTAGCATTTTGTGAAAATTTGAATTTTTGTTCGGAAAAATATTTGAATTCTTTGAAGTAGGCTTTGAAATGTTAAAAATTTGAAGAAAATATCAATGAAAACTAGACGGTTTTTAAGATTTTTATCGCATTTTCTCAAGATGCTGAAAAATGCTGTTTTAAGAACAACAACAATTACATGTAATTCAAAGCCGCATTTTTGAGCATTTTTTAAAAATGCTGAAAAATGCTAAATGCGTCTGTAGTGGAAAAAGCCCCTAAGATTCATGAGAAGTCTAACATACAATACAAAGGTAGGAAAATAACCAAAAAGTTATTTTGCATTATTTAGCAGTAACAATCCTCATTATAGAGCGTGCCATTGCGTATTCACGTGGACTTTTGAATATGTTGGTTTTCGTAAACAATTTTTGAAGTTTATTTATTTTTCAATCCCTTTTTATACCCCGACACACTCTGTGTCGAGGGTATATTGCGTTTGTGTGGTTGTGTGTAATACCCAGAACTTGTCGAGATAGACCATACAAAATATGAATAGAAATGACCAGCGTCACCAAGAGATTCGATTTAGGCATGTCCGTCCGTCTGTCTGTATACAGTTTTCTTATCAAAGGAGATGAGCTATCTTGACTAAATTTGGTATGCGTGCTTATGGGGACATGAGTAAGAACAAGTTGGAGAATGGACCCGATCGGTCCATTTTTAGGGGTACCTCCAGCACTAGTGTCTGTTACGAAAACGACAAAAACTGCTCTAAAATCATTTCAAAAAATTGGAAAAGTGGGCGTGGCAGAAGGGAGTGTTTGAAAGATGTCTCCTACACCCAAAATTCAAATGGGACTTGAAGGGAAGTTGGCTCTTATGCTTCCTTTGTAGCCATAAACATCTTCTCCAAGAATTTCTTTGATAGGTCCATTGTTAAGGGTATCTCCAGTACTAGGGTCTGTCACAACATTTTAAAAACTGCCCTTAAGTCGAACTTATTCGAAATATTTCTATGAAACATAGAATTTGGCGTATATTTAAGCCTCCGATTAGAATTCAAAAGCATTGGCAAAGTGGGCGTTGCAAGGGGCGGTTTACATAAAGAAATATAACAAAAGTCGGCATATGGGGCCCCTTAAGGCCTTAAACACCTCTTGATATTAAAAATTATTTAAAAATGTGAGTCTGTGTCGGGTATTTTATTGTCAGGCTCGCCAGACTTTAACACCCTTACTTGTTTTACATTAATATTTAAAATAACACCAAGGAATAAAACTTCATGATTACTTTTCATAGGACTACCTACATACATATATACGATTAAATTCTTTCATCGTATTGTTAGATTAAATTTTTCTTTAACAATTTAAAAATTAAAATAATTATTGCTTTGAAAGCATTTCATCGGATAGCGATTATTTATACATACATATGTATATTTTCTGAATCACCATGCGACGAAGGAATGACTCATATCACGTGTCAAATAAACCTAGTTGACATAGTCGTATATGGGTTTGCACATACATAACCTATACTCTATTGTTTTTATGGAGTTTACTTGTATTTTTAAGTAATTATTTGCATTTTGTATTCGGTAAACCAATGCCGAAAGGTGAGATGGCAAATAGTTGAAAGCGTTATGAAAGCGGCACGAGTAAAGTAAAGCCAAAAATAGATTCAAGTAAATGTTGAGTTGATATTATCCCGCATTTGCAATATTGATAAAATGAAATTATACATTAAACTAATTCGTGTAATTCAAAATGAATGAAAATAACATACACAGAGAAAAAAAATCAACCAGAAAACTGGTTAAATCAAAAGGAAAAACATTCAAAACGGCTTCAACAAGGAATATTTTTAATTCTAACAATTTTTCTTGTTGGAAAAAATAAAGATTTTCCTTTTGAATCCACCATATTTCAGGTTAAATTGACATGACAATTTTCAAAAATAGATTTAAATTTAAATTGTTGAACTATCCACGGACATAGATAATTGAAATGACAAGATAATTTTTAAAATAACAAAAAATATCTAAAATACCTATAAAAGAAGGAATGTCATAACAAATTCAAACAACGTTGAAAGCAAATGACGACAGAGCCCTCTGCTGAACATAGCCCCAAAAATAGCCATCGGATGGAATTCATCCAATTTTGTCACTCCGTTGCACACTGGGTAATTTAGTTCAGTTTTTTGGCCAAAATTAATAACAAATGAAATAATTTACATATCGAAGGGAAATTTGGTACCTATAGTCTTAGGAACACAACCAATGTTATATCTGAAAATGGGCGTGGTCGGCCCTAAGGTAAAATTTTTCAAAAAAAAAAAATGAAAATTTTTATTAAAAATAACATATGTATTGTATGCTTACTGGTATTGTTTACTCTATGCTGCAATGGAACATGAAGTTTATTTTTCTCCGGTGTCCTCGGATAAAGACGAAGATGAAAAATCTAATGAAACTTCAATATATAAAATATTTTCTGGCGAAAAAAATTCGTCTCATTTTTTCTAAAAACCCATTTAAAATATGAACAACTCATCGGATTTTTTTTTTCTTGGTCTCGAAATGCTCTTAGAAATACTTAAGATCATATAAAACTATATAACAGGTTGGCTGATAAGTCCCCAGTCTAACAAAGAAAAACACATTTTTTTGTCAAAATTCGTTTTTATTATTCAACATAGTTCCCTTCAAGAGCGATACAACGATTATAACGACCTTCCAATTTTTTGATACCATTTTGGTAGTACTCCTTCGGTTTTGCCTCAAAATAGGCCTCAGTTTCGGCGATCACCTCTTCATTGCAGCCAAATTTTTTCCCTGCGAGAATCCTTTTGAGGTCTGAGAACAAGAAAAAGTCGCTGGGGCCAGATCTGGAGAATACGGTGGGTGGGGAAGCAATTCGAAGCCTAATTCATGAATTTTTGCCATCGTTCTCAATGACTTGTGGCACGGTGCGTTGTCTTGGTGGAATAACACTTTTTTCTTCTTCATATGGGGCCGTTTTGCCGCGATTTCGACCTTCAAACGCTCCAATAACGACATATAATAGTCACTGTTGATGGTTTTTCCCTTCTCAAGATAATCGATAAAAATTATTCCATGCCCATCCCAAAAATCAGAGGCCATTACTTTGCCAGCGGACTTTTGAGTCTTTCCACGCTTCGGAGACGGTTCACCGATCGCTGTCCACTCAGCCGACTGTCGATTGGACTCAGGAGTGTAGTGATAGAGCCATGTTTCATCCATTGTCACATATCGACGCAAAAACTCGGGTGTATTGCGAGTTAACAGCTGCAAACACCGCTCAGAATCATCAACACGTTGTTGTTTTTGGTCAAATGTGAGCTCGCGCGGCACCCATTTTGCACAGAGCTTTTTCATATCCAAATATTGATGAATGATATGACCAACACGTCCTTTTGATATCTTTAAGGCCTCTGCTATCTCGATCAACTTCAATTTACGGTCATTCAAAACCATTTTGTGAATTTTTTTGATGTTTTCGTCGGTAACCACCTCTTTCGGGCGTCCACTGCGTTCACCGTCCTCCGTGCTCATTTCACCACGCTTGAATTTTGCATACCAATCAATTATTGTTGATTTTGCTGGGGCAGAGTCCGGAAACTCATTATCAAGCCAAGTTTTTGCTTCCACTGTATTTTTTCCCTTCAGAAAACAGTATTTTATCAAAACACGAAATTCCTTTTTTTCCATTTTTTTCACAATAACAAAAGTTGCTTCACAAAAGACGCTCTATCTCACAAACTAATTGACTTACAGACGTCAAATTTTGACACGAATCATTTGAAGGTTGCCACTATATAAAAATAATATGCATTTAATACTAGCGACGCCATCTATGTGTCAGACCGGGGACTTATCAGCCAACCTGTTACATACTTGATTTTTTAGTATTGTTTTGCTTGCATTTGCCCACTGCACACTTCATTTTTACGTTTTCCAAATCTTGTTTTGAAATTTGCCATGGCTTTGCAACTTTTATTATGCACTTCACTGAACCTTTTAAATGAATTTATAACAGCTTTCAGATATTAAAACGCGAAATTCTTTATTTAATATATTTATAACTGTCAAAGTGATTTCGATTGCAGGATTGCCAGCTCTCACATAATACATAAATTGTTTCGCACAAAATGCTAACTTTCACATATGGAGATTTTTTTTTAATACAACCTAGGAAAAAGCTTAGGAACACATTAATATGGCAACCTTTACAAGGAACAAACTACGTCATCCGTAGGAAAATCATGCGCATGTCGTAATCTCTATTTCTATCATTCTTGGGTCTTCCCTTAAACGTGTATTTGCCTCGAAAACTTCGAAAAATCTTAAATCAAGAAGGCTTAGAAATTAATGAACGAAATTTTGTATGAAAAATTTTACACTTTTACGATTTTTCAATCTTTTCACTTTTAAGGGAATACCCTAAATGAATGTGAACTTTTTATATCTCTGAATCTAATATAACAGCTTTATGATTTTTTGGAGAATTGCACCTTCAAACGGCCCACTTGATTAGCAATACAAGAATTGCCAGTCAGTAAATTGAAATATTTATCCAACCAACACTCATTTTGTTTCTTAAAATTGCAAATTTTTCGCCCGCTTTTCTTCCATCTTTTATTTATGTAACTCAATAGAAATATAATGAGCTTGGCTTTGGAAAACCTGAGGGTATTCATTTGAATTTTTTGTTTCGGATAAAAAAAAATTTTTAATAGCCACCTCTTTTACGTTTTTCTTCTTTTCATGAATCCAAACATTAAAAACTTCCAAATTACTAAAACGAAGTACACCTAGAAAAGATGGCATATTTTAATTTGCGCACTACATCGAAGCAAGCATTTAATACTGTAAACTAAGAATTGACTGCTCTTTAGATAGAAATAATTTTCATTACACCCAAATATGCCCTTCCCTCTTAAAAGTATACATGAAATCGGGTTTAAAAATAAAATCCTACTTTTTTATTATGAAAAAGGTAAAGCTTTTTACCAATAAACTAGCCTACTTCCTTGAATTTCAACTTATTATTATACAATTACTTACCATTGGCTTTTAAATTCATTATAAAGCAGGTTTCTCAGTCAAAAATTAAACTCAAAATGAAATACTTTACTTTCAGTCTAAATTTATAATTCACAATCGGGCAGGTGACAGAAATCGAATACGACAGAAAACGTTCGATTTCGCTTACGTTTGTATGAAAATTTAACCGAAATCAAACGTTTTCTGTCGTTTTCGATTTCTTTCACATGCCCGAAAATCTCGTCGACAAAAATTCAACTTTGTTATAATCAGCTATGGGCACGGAAGCTGTTTCGGAGCCGCGCTCTCTCACTCATGTATACGTACACAAAAACGAAAAAGCAAGCAGAGTATGTATGTATGTATATATATATTTAGCTTCAAGCTATTAATTAAACATTGTTAGGTTATGTACAGAAGTATACAAGTGTTGTGTACTAAAATAACTTATACATAATTTTCTTTGACCCAAACAGACATTTTCCTTTTAAATAAACTTAAGTTTGATTCCTGCTTTAATTCATT
>CM035808.1:95190825-95236900 GCA_020466095.1 Chlorops oryzae | reverse complement strand
TCGCAAAAATCGCAATTTTGGCAACTTAAGTACATACGTATTTATTCAAATATAGCGTTAATTCCAATTGTAAGTAGGTGAAACAAATCATAGACCAACTACAATGTTCTGCAAGCAATAAAAAGTGTATATTAAAGACAAAAGTGGACTAACTACTAGTAGGTTACTAGTATTTCAGTGTGAGAGATAATTTAAATTGAGTATGAAAGCATGTTATTTATTTTTATATTTTTTTAAATGTTTTATATGTTCTGTTTTTTAATAACAGAATTTAAAAATACTCTATTTTTAAGTAAAATACTTTATTATTTAATTACTAAATAAGCTTACACTTTATTTTGCCCTTAGAAAGTTGGCAACCCTACTTGTGGCATATTTGACAGGTCATATTGCTCGATACATATTGTGTGAGAGCACCTTAAGGGAGCGTCCATAAATGATGTCACGCATTTTTTGCGATTTTTAGACCCCCTCCCCCCCCTTTGTCACAAACCTGTTACATATGAGCTAACCCCCTCCCCCCTGTGTCACGTCACAATTAATATGAAAAAACAGTATAGGCCAATTCACAATTAATGCTAATTTAAGGTTAAATATGCTAACATGTTTTTTATATGGAGTTTGACATCTCACGCCTACTTTAACACATTAAACCTTAAATTAGCTTGCACTTTGTGACACATATCACTAATTTATAAATATGATGCTATTTTTCATATAAAAAAATTAATGTAACAAAATCTTTATTTTATATTTTGTTTGTAGTAACAACGGTAACAACGTTTTCTTCCTTAGTAACAGCTAATGCAATGTTTACACGGCGATTGCCTTATACTTAGTTCATAGTACAAAAATTAACGCATTTTTTTAACAAATTTTACTATGAAAAGTGTGACATAACATGCTTGGGAACCCCCCCCTCCACCCTATGTCACAAAACTGTCACAGATGAGCTGACCCCCTCCCCCCCCACCAAACGTGACATCATTTATGGACGCTCCCTAAGTGAATAGTGCATCAGACTAAATTTTCTTCATTTAGTCCCG
The DNA here is from genome assembly GCA_020466095.1 of Chlorops oryzae. NCBI lineage: Eukaryota > Metazoa > Arthropoda > Insecta > Diptera > Chloropidae > Chlorops > Chlorops oryzae. The sequence goes on along the minus strand of CM035808.1, from coordinate 95,235,854 downwards.
CTCCAAATGAAAAAAAACCGTGTTGCAGTGCACAGAGTGAAACATTTTTTGTCTTTCCGAAAAACAAAAAATTTTTATGAAAATATTGACATTTTCAGAGGATATCGTAACGGAAAACTTAAACCGGAACAGAAGCAAATGGGCCTAAGGCTTTAAATTTAAAGGAAACCCTGAAGGTTTAACCTTCCCAAATAATCCAGCCTGCATCTTCTAAGTCACAAATTGTCGGAGGCGAATTGTCTAGAGTTGAAAGTGATTTCAATTAAGCGCCTCTACAAGTTCGTACAAAAAAAAATATTTCTTAACCCTCTATAACATATACTATACAACAGGCAACAAACTGCTTAACCCTCTTTAATTTTCAAAGTAGCGGTTATTTTTACTTTTCAAGCATTTTAGAATGTCGGTTACATTCCGTTCTTTCAAAAAGTGCAAAAAATATACGCTAGATGTCACTTTTTGTTTACAATTGCGCGACGTTATCAGTAAGCTTGCGAATTCCAGAAACTTGAGACGTTTCGAAAATAAAAAATAAGTAAAAAATAGTTTTTACGTTTGTTGCTTCGTTAATTTGTGAGAATCTATAAGGTGTTCAAAAATTATTTACTACTGTAGTCTTATTGTTTATTGTGCATTTTATGTGTATAAGCTGCTTTTTTAAGTTTGTATCTTGTTTTGTGACACTCCTGTTTTGTGACACTCCTAGTAATAAATGGGAAGTTACGAAGTTTAAATAAAAACGTATTTTTTTAAACTCATATACCTATCCGAATCCACAAAATTTTTTTTGCTTGATGATGTTGAGTTATAGAGGGTTAAGGTATCCAGCGATCGGCTAACATCCAAGCCTGAGAGCTCTTTATAGCTGCAATATAAGGGTCCCTCGAGTTTCGAATTAACGAGAGTCGACTGGTGTTTTAACCCTAATCGGTTCCTTGTATACGATCGCATACAATTTTTAACTTTCAAATGGAATATAACGAAAACCAGTCAATGTAATATACTGAAAATCTGTAAAATTTTTTTATTTGTAATATCTTTAAGGGTAAAAATAATTGTGTATACGGACGTATACACAAGAACCAATTGAAAAATCGGCCAAATTTTTTTATTTGTAGTATATGTTATGGGGCATTTCACGTCAAGTGTACCCGCTCAAAAAACTTTATACCTGGGATTTCGCAAATTGGCAAATGAAAAAAATTTGATAAAAAATTTTTATAGATTTTTGTCTGCTCTTTCCGAAAAAAAATATTACAATTCCCAGAAATTATTATTGATGTACAAAAAAACGGTTTTTATTTTTATAAGCAATTTTTCGCCGATTGCGACATTTTTGATATTTTTTAAAATAATTTTAAACGAAAGCTGATTTTTTTTTTTTTCTATAAAATGACATGTTAAACAGGATGGGATCTCCAAAACTATCGACTCAATGGTGGTGTAGAACCCAGCGCGACCCACGCGCCAAGCACGCAGAAGCCGCTTTTCAGCTTTATCAACTTGAGAAGTTCAGCAGCCACAGCTGAATAGCGGCTTCGCGCTGGGTTCTACACCACCATGTACTCTCATAGCGCAATATTTCCACCAAGTTTCATCGAAATCCCAGGTATAAAGTTTTTTGAGCGGGTACACTTGACGTGAAATGCCCCATATATTATAGCTGAAGTATTATATCAACGGCGCAACCCTTTGAAAAAAGAAAACAAAACAAAGAATTCATTCTCAATACATAGGAACTTTTTAATCTACTAAAGTATAAAAAAAAATCACAGCTTAATGATATATATATGTTACAGCAAAATTACACTCTATTCGAAATGATCAAGGTTGTCTAAGCAATTTTAAGATTTTATGAAATTAAAGTTTTTTGTTGAATAGAAAACTTTTGAACAGATAGATCTGTGTGAGCTGAATACAGAATTGTTCAGTCCGACTGAAGGACTTTTTCTGAAAACTAGAAAGGATTTTGTTTTCTATTATATATAATATATATTAATATATATATTATATATATAGTAATATATATATGTCATTATATAATACAGGGTGTCCCAAAAACTTTTGTAAAAAATCAAACCATCGATAGGTGGAGTCAAGAGAAACATTCTTTGTTTTCAGACAAAACTCTTTTTGTGATACCGTTTACAAGCTGTAGTACTTCAAAAAAAGTTTATTTGTGTATAAAATTTTTGCGTTTTAAAAAACATTGTTTAAAATGAAAGTATATTCAAAATTTCATACAAAAATAAACTTATTTTGAAGTGCTACAGCTTGTAAACGGTATCACTAAAAGAGTTTTGTCTGAAAAAAACACAAAATGTTTCTCTTGACTCCACCTATCGATGGCTTCATTTTTTACAAAAGTTTTCGGGACAACCTTAAATTTAAAATTTTTATTTATATTATAGCGGTGATGATCAATCCTAGGTTATATTGATGATGATCAATCCTTTTGATCCTTAGAGAATGGATCCGTTTCGTTTGAACAATTTTATTTATAATTTAATATCAATTCTTTTCCACAGACAAACTTAAACTAAACTTTTACAAAATCCAAACTTATTATATTAATTTTCTTTTTAAATAGTCAAAGAGCTCTTGATCGAGTTCTCAATTTACTACAATATCACACAAAGTTACGACTCAAGTCGATTCTTAACTTCAATATAATTTTTTTTAAAGTTAGAATTTGTTTGAATTTCAACTTCGCTAAACTTATTTGTAAAATGTTAGTTAGAAAAAATTTTTGCTCCTTTAAGTATGCTTCAAATTTATAAAAGTCAAAAAAATCCGAGCCCTGGTGATACTGTTGTAAAGGAAATTTACCGCAAATCTCGAAAAAAATTAGAAAATCATCTGTTAATAGGACCTGCTTTATAACAAAATGGCTGCCAAAGAAAAAAAAATTGATATTTCTTTCGGAAGTTTTGACTTTGATCGTTTATTTTTCCCTCAATGGATCAAAACTTAACCAACAATTGAATTTTCCTAAATCAATTGGCTTTCGAATTTCATTACAGGTTATTTTCTACGGTAAACCGTTATCGCGGGAAAATTTTTTTTCTCGACTTTCTGCCTAAAAATTTAAAGGCCCTATAACTCCTCAGGGGTGCATTTGCGACACCCCCCTCCCATACGATTTTTTGTTCATCTTGGCCTACTTTACCAACCCTATAAAAAAGCACTTGCATGCGGGACACGCTGTACTATACATATGGTAAGGGCACCTTAAGGGTACCTGCACACGAGCGGCGAGTCTGCGGTAACGCGCTGCGCCGCAAATGATAAAAAGAGCTACTCTTCACACGCCGCAGCGCGTTATAGTTTCAGTATCGTTTCAACCATGGAAACAGCAGTAAAGGGTTAACGAACCTATTAATAGCGAATAAAATTTTGTCCCAATTATTCAATATTTCATGCTGAAATGGTTAATGATAATCCCGAGTTAAAAGACGAGGCAGACTCTTAATCGTATGATTTCCTTTATTAATTTAACTAAAAAGATTACGTGGATTAAAGTGAGCAATATAAAGATTGTTGGTTTGCCGAAATTCAAGCAAGCGACCAACGAACGCAAAACAGCTGACTCAGACATTTCTTTCCAGATAGCAGCGTTGCCATCTCGTTGTTATTTCCTCAATCTCTAGGGATTTCCACATTTTCCTCCTTGCTAATTTTGATCGCGAATCATAACGTAAACGTTGTACTGGTTGTCTGGTGCGTTTTGATCGACGAGTTAGAAGGTGGTCTTGGCCACTCTGTTCCGTACATTCGCTGGAATCTGGTGACTCTCGAGGTTGGTTTACGGTTCCTTTTTCGGGGCTGATGGGTTTGGGGGCTCTTCCGGCAGTTGGAGTTCCCACTCTTCCTTATTAGGGTGGTTCTTAGGAATGCTTTGGGACTGTTGATAATTTGCAGCTCGAATTTGGTTTTGATATCGAATAATGTAATAGCTGGTGATTTATATAATAATGTAATAGCTGGTGATTTACCGCTTATCGGATTAGGTGTCGACCTAAAGGTGACCAGATAATTAAATAGCGCACATTCTTTATTTTCCTTATCTGACATCATCTTTGAAAAAGATTCATTTAATGTTCTAACGAATCTCTCAGCCAATCGGTTCGAAGCGGGATGCAAGGGCGCACTTGTCAGGTGCTCGATACAGTTCCATTTGCAAAATTGTTGGAACTCCGACGAAGTCAATTGCGTTCCGTTGAGCATACGTTTTCGATCATTTTGTCAATATTTGGAAACCAGACGTAACGCCTAGCTAATTGTTTCATTCGGGTACTTCCCCAATAGCCTTCATGTAGCATTTTCATAATTGCTTGCTGAAAACTGAGCGGGACAACGACACGGGTGTATTTTGTTTGAAGAAGGAGGACATCATCATGATGGGTTAATTGTAATCTGCGGTCGTATAATGGTTTCAAATAGAGTTGAGAAGCACTCAATTGACTCGGCCAGCCATCGAGGAAACGCGGTACGAGTGGCGAATTGTGAAACGGACAACACAAACAATCCCGGGGCAGTTAAAACATAAACTTCTCTGCCGGCGATCGAAAACTGTTTCGTCTTCGCTCGAGCTGGCGCTGTTGAACAACAAAAACGTCTTCGATTAGTTCGGATCTCACCTAACTGTAAGCGCTCGGCTATCGAACGGCGGTAGCTCTGGTTTAGAACGGACATATGGTACAGATGTTAATAATAAATTGAATTGGAAAAATATATATGAATAAAATAAAATGTGTAAAAAAAAAAAAAATTGAACGTAAATTATAACCAATATGGTTATACGGAGTCGAAGTGTGGGGAAATGCTAGTTCCTCCAGCATTGAATTAATACGAAGATTAGAATCAAAAATTCTTCGTGAAATTACAGGTGCGCCTTTGTATATACGCAACGCAAATATCCACCGACACCTGAAAATATCGTTTGTAAGGGATGAAGTAGCACGCCTGAAATCAGCCTTCACAGAGCGTCTGCATCATCATCCCAAAGAAATTGCTAGGTCCTTAGCCTTTACTGCTTCGAGTTCCCGACTACGAAGGATTGATCGTCTGACCGCTACACTTTCAAGTATTACCGGGTCTGCATATAGAAGCGGTCGAAGCCAACCCGTGAAACCGATTACTTTTCGACAACGATTGTCCAGCTGCGATCATCGCCACCCGTCGAAAAGTACGCGTCTACACGATCGACTCATCGCTGTAGATCTTGTTCAAAAGTCACCCGTCTACTTGGTGCGATATACTCGTCGAGCACTTTGCGACAAGCGATTATCAAGCTGCGGCAATCGCCACCCATCGAAAAGTATGCTTCAATCGCGCATCGCCCCGCACTCCGAGAGTATCAAATCCATCAGCAGCCCATCTCTTGAATTGAGGTCCGTCGTATCGAAATACTACTTTATGCTTTATATGCGGTATAAGTAGCTAAGATTTATTAAAGATTAAGATTGGAACACTTATTGTTAGTTCCTATTTAAAGAAATATTCAGTAAAAAATAGAAAGTTTAAAAAAATAAATAAAAATTGTATGTAAAGTAATGAAACATAATATTTTCTTACCATTAATTTTAGGGTTTTCTTGAAACCAATACAACTTTCACTAAATGAAAACAACCATATGAGTCTAACTGATGATTGAAAATGCCATCACATTCTATAAATAAATCTTTGTATAATTTTTTTCCGATTTTTCTTGCGACTCCACTATTTTTTACGGTGAATAAGAAACAATCCATTAAAAAAAAAAACTTTGACAAGTTAATACGAAATAATCCTTTATTGTCTTATTGATATACGAAAACCAATACAAATACAACAAATTATTAAAAGCAATTTTCTATTTTTATCAAAGAACGAGCAATCAGGGAGCTAGACGTTCGTAAATCCAACCTTGCTCACCAAAATGTGTCAGCGTGCCATCAACTTCCTGAAAAGAAGAGATTTTAAATAATTTTAAAACAATTTATATGGCCATAGCAGAATTTTTCGAAATTCTATGAATTCCTTGAACAGTTGCATTTGTATAGAAAACAAAATCTCCTAACAATTCCATAAAGGAGATTTTCATTAGTTTTGTCAAAAGAGCAAATAAGATGTGCAACATTACACGCACATGTTGTAAGACAATTGCAGGCAATGAGAAGAACAAGAAAGAACGCAAATCATAACATAAACACCAAATTTATGTCACACGTGGATCGATTGAGCAATAAATCGAAGTAAGCGAAGGTACACAAATAGCACATATTTTTTGTGTAGCCTGTTTTGTAGTGCAACCACCTTCAAATCTGCACAAATCTTTCACTTGTGTTCATTTTATTGAACAGAACTCAAAATTTCTTTTATGGACTCGTTCCTACGTGTTCACTAGGGATGCCAATTTTCGTCATTTTTGTAATCCCGGGATTTCGGGATCTTAAAAAAAATCCCGGGATTTTCGAGACTAATCCCGGAATTGAATCGCATATGTACTTCAAAAGGAACATCCAATAATTTGCCATTTTTCATGGTACGGTTTTAATTTTTATACCCAGCGTAAGCGGGGTATATTAGTTTTGTGCAAATCTTGTAACAGGGAGAATTAAGCTCCGGAGATATAGAAAAATGTATTCTATATACATGATCAGGATCAAAAACTGAATCGATTTAGACATGTCCGTCTGTCCGTCCGTCCGTCCGTCCGTCCGTCCGTCCGTCTGTCCGTCCGTCCGTGGTCGGATCTCCTCCGAAACGGCTGGACCAATCAAGTCGAAATTTGGCACACAGGTATATCGGGATCCGAGTATGATCCCAAGTAAAAATGGGAGACATCCGCCCACTGCCACGCCCACAAATGAATTTATTGTGTTTTCAATAAAATGCTTGTAACTTGCGCACAACTCAACACATTTCATTGATATTTGGTGTGCTGATAAACTACAAAAAGGGACATTTTTTGGCAAAAAATTGACGCCGCCCTCCTCGAGCCACGCCCACAAATAAGCCCAAAAATAAGGTCTTATCGTAACTTCCGAAGTAAACGGCGTAGAAGCTTCAAATTCGCAGCATAGGTTGACCAAGGCAAATGAAAGGTGTAGGAACAAAAATTTATGTAGCCCGCCCACTGCCACGCCCACAAATAGAGAATTTTCATAACTTCCGAAGTAAAAGGCGTAGAAGCTTCAAATTCGCAACATAGGTTCATCAGGGCAAATGAAAGGTGTAGGAACAAAAATTTATGTAGCCCGCCCACTGCCACGCCCACAAATAGAGAATTTTCATAACTTCCGAAGTAAAAGGCGTAGAAGCTTCAAATTCGCAACATAGGTTCACCAGGGCAAATGAAAGGTGTAGGAAAAAATTTTATGCGCCCCGCCCACTGCCACGCCCACAAATAAAGATTTTTCGTAACTTCCGAAGTAAAAGGCGTCGAAGCTTCAAATTCGCAACATAGGTTCAGCAAGGCGAATGAAAGGTGTAGGAAAAAATTTTATGTGGCCCGCCCACTGCCACGCCTACAAATGAAGATTTTTCGTACCTTCCGAAGTAAAAGGCGTAGAAGCTTCAAATTCGCAACATAGGGTCACCAAGGCGAATGAAAGGTGTAGGGAAATAATTTATGTTGCCTTCCCACTGCCACGCCCACAAATAGAGAAGCAAAACATAGTGCGCTCATAATGTCGGGACGCTGGGTATTTCAAAGTCGGGCTTGACCGACTTTAGCTTTCTTACTTGTTTTTTGACTCTTTCGATATTGAGTCCTTATAAATTGTAGCGTTGTTTTTCGAAATGGAGTCAAACATGGAAAATACGTAAGAAATTTTTTTGAGTTGCAACTTACATGATGTTCTACTGTAAATGCTCATGGTCGGATAAATATGGACTTTCTTCAAATTTGGACAGCGCGCTACAAGCTGAACTGAGCATAGAGTCAGCTGTTTATCTTGCATAAATAAGTGTTGCATGTTCTACTTTAGATCAAATGTCACTTCATTACAAAGGGATTATGTTAAGTTTAGGTTTGCTTAGGTTAGCTTAGGTTTGAATGTGGAAGAAAAGAAATGTATCCCGGGACTTACATCCAGTGATCTCGGGATTTTCGGGATGAAAAAAGGGCAAAATCCCGGGATCCCGGGATTGGCATCCCTAGTGTTCACCGAAAGTGCAACAGGTACTGGATTTTTTGATTTGTCGTAGTACAGTAGCGCCGCTTTCAGGCTGTTTTTTACCCATCGAAAAAAAGCCGCCACTCCTCTGCATTGTACTCATAGTTCATTGCCAACATCAACCCACCAATATCATTGGAAAACGCAAAAGAATTGTTTTCATTTATTGTAAAATATTGCAATAAATCTCGCTGACGGCCACGAGCACTGTAAATTTTCACATCTGGTGCCAAGACATTTGCGGATTTTAAATGCTGCGCCAAAACAATCATTTTTCTTTGTGACAACTTAAGTTGTCGTACCATAACGTTAACTCCTTGCTGCGATATTTCTTTATGATTGCACGGAATAGTGAAATTTGTGGGCGTGTACATCGTCTCACTTGATTTCGGTAGTGTTTGAAATGATAATGGCGTGTATCCTGATGTTGTACTTGGCTTTTGCGGTATAGGAACTGCATCGGTATGTGGAATCGGGGTTTGTGCAGCTGGAACACTTTAATAAATATAACTTGCGGCCTTTTTTTGGTTTAGTCCATTGACATCGTTTGCACATGGTTGTTTGGCTCGGACCAAATCTTTGGAACACCAAATGGCATGCTCAAAATTCGCCCATTCTTCCAATCATGAAGTCGCATGGTACATGATCTGCAAGCGTATTTAGGCACCCAAGGAACATTTCCAATAACTGAAATGTGAAGATATTGCTCGTACAAAATTGCAGTCTCCGTCGAGATCTTCCTTCTGTTCTTAACAGAAGTAAATCTGCCACACGCTGACATCTGCAACAGCACCAAGATGAGCTCTCAAGAATTTCAGTTGTCGTCTGAATCGCACAAACTTGGTGAACCCTCATTCGAAAGGCAACGGAAAAAGTTTGTTTTTTGAGAACTAGATCGGAACCTCGAAAGACTACGCTATATTGTTTTAAGTTTGGAAAATAACATAGGAGAGGCAGTTACGAACAGCTTGAAATTAATATTCAATAAAAAAGGTTCCGGCTTGCTTCCGGGTTGGAAACGAAACCACAAGAAAGAATAAAAATAGGGTGGTTCGCGGTATTCACATCATCCAAGAAATCTTCCAGAAGGGAAAAGAAACAGTAATGGTGAAACTGAACGATCTAACGGTTGTTCAGCTTAATGAGCTCTTACGATCGCATAATTTACAAGTCAACGGTACAAAGACACAAAAGATAGTGGCACTACAAGAAGCCGTAGGATTGAACGATATTGATGTACCCGAAAATAGTGACGAATCCAGCGACTCTGTTGGCGAACTGCGAGATATGGTGCAACGATTAACGGCTGAGGTCGAGACTATGAGGCGCACAATGTTAACGTCACCCGAGGCTATAGGTGGGCGACCAAGTAACGCCTCACTAGTAGATAGAAATAACTCGTTGCCTGTTGTGAGTGTCAACGAAATCATGGGCCTTCTTCCAGAATATAATCCTCAAAAGGAGGTTATCACTGCGAGTCAATTCGTTCAGCGAATTGGACTACTTAAAGCGGCAATCGGATGGCCAGAACAAGTAGTCTTAATAGCGGCCCAACAGAAATTAAAGGGAGTGGCCAAGGAGTGGGTCGACGTTCAAGACGTTTTTGAATCGTGGTCCGACTTTGCGGGAGCGTTAGTTTGGGACTTCCCCTCCACGATTAACGATGCCGACATACATAGGCTGATGGCACAACGTAAACGGAAGCAGGGCGAGAGTTTGATCGATTACTATTATGTGATGTTGACATTGGGTCGGCGAGGACGCATGGATGAGGGTTCAATCATTACGCATATCATAGCTGGACTCAACGATCAACAAATGACCCGCTCCCTTGCGGTGACAAAATGGATAACATGCACGGAGTTGTTGACAACTTTTAAACAGTGGGTAGCGACAAATGCAATGCCAACGACGTCGGCATTACGCATCCAAACACCAAACCAATACACCAAAACGTCGCAAGAGAACAAGGCAGCGGCTATGCCTGGAATCAAATGCTTTAATTGTAATGGATATGGACATCTCGCGCTTCAGTCTCCACAGCCACAACGAAAACCAAGGTGCAGCAAATGCACTAAAATCGGCCACGAAGCGGTAAACTGCAACCAGCAGGTAAGGGTTAAAAAAATCACGGACGTGTATGAAGAACACGTGCCGCCATTGCTGAAAACGGTGACACTTGAATGGAATGAGAACGAAACCATAACGCTTGACGCTTTCATCGATACAGGAAGCGATATATCATTGGTACGCAAAACGGTGACTACGGGTATGATTTTGCAAAGAACTACTAAACGCTTACTAGGATTCGGTGGAGCCGTGGTCAACGTAACGGAAATGGTAAATGTCTCCATTCTGATCGATAACGAGAAACAACCGATTATGCTGTTTGTCGTCGAGGACGGCATGCTACAGTATGATGTGTTGCTGGGCAGAGACATCCTCAAGAAAAACAATTATCAAACCGTTGCAGCGATGGGTGTGTTGCAGTTGAATGAAATAAAGAGCGCGGAGGTAAACGTGTCAAAGGAACTGTCTAGCGATGATCAGCGGAAAGCGTATAAACTCATCGACGATTACAAAGAATGCTTCGCAGAAGATATAAGTCGACTGGGAAAGTGCAAGACAACGGTCATGGAAATAGAGGTAACAACGACACGGCCAATCATAGGCAAACGATACCAAGTGCCACTGATTCAACGAGTAAAAATGACGGAAATTTTACAAAAACTCTTGGAATGCGGAATAATACGTCGTAGTAAGTCACCGCATGCGGCATCAGTCCTATTAGTAAATAAATCGAATGGTGAGAGCCGCATGTGTGTCGACTTTCGAGCCCTGAACGACGTTACGGTGAAAAAGAATTATATAATGCCGGTGGTTGAAGAGCAGCTATCGAAGTTGGCGGGTAACAAGTATTTCACCACACTTGATATGACGTCAGGATATTACCAAGTTCCATTCGCGGAAGAGTCAAAGAAGTACACGGCGTTCTTAACTCACGACGGACTTTACGAGCATAACGTGATGCCATTTGGGTTGGTCAATGCGCCTATTTTTTTCCAGGAGGTGATGGGTAATGTTATAAGCAGTATGCAGCACCGGAAAAGTATTGTTTACTATGTCGATGAGGTTATCATAGCGACAAAGACAGTCGACGAGGGGCTCGAACGGTTTAGAGATTTCGTCCAAGCGATAAACTCAGCTGGTTTGACGCTCCGTCCAACGCAATGCCAAGTTTTGGCCAAGCACGTAACGTTTCTGGGCCATGAGGTGGATGGCGAGGGCATTCGACCAAGTATTAGGAAGACGCAATGCATTGAAGAATTTCCAACACCGACTTCAATACCAGCAATACGACAGTTCTTGGGAGTCACGGGCTATTTCAGGAATTTCGTGCAACACTACAGCGTCATCGCTCGTCCACTCACGGAGCTGTTGAAAAAGGGTGCAACATTCAAATGGGAAGAAGCACAAGCAGTCGCATTTGCGGAATTAAAGGCACGATTGACAACAAGTCCACTTCTCGCTATGTTCGATGTCGACAAAGAGCACGAAGTTCATACCGACGCATGCAAAGTTGGTCTATCGGGCGTTTTGATGCAAAAAGAAGAGAACTTGTGGAAGCCCGTCTTTTACTACAGCCGTCAATGTACCAACGCTGAACAAAATTACGCTGCCCATGAACTCGAAGTGTTGGCTATTGTGGAAACCCTTCAACGATTTCGAATTTATTTACTTGGTGGGCAGTTCGCCGTGGTCACGGATTGCAATGCGATAGCTACAACGAAATCGACAACGGCTCTCATACCTCGGGATGCTAGGTGGTGGCTGAAATTGCAGGAGTTTAACTTCGTGAGTGTTCATCGAATGGGGTCCAAGATGGCATTGGACGACGGATTAAGCCGGCAACCAACGTTACCACCGAATGAGACGGAGACGGTTGCGGGAAAGATTCTAAATATTGTCCATATCGACTCCGACTGGATAGCGGCTATGCAGCAAACTGACGAAAGGATAAAAGAGATCGTCGAAGTTCTCAAAGGCAAAGGGACGACCAACGACCGTCAAGTAAGAAGCGAGTTCGCACTAGAAGGGTCACGTTTATACCGAAAGGTCAAAGGAGCGCTACGTCTCGTTATTCCGAAGGGTGTGAAATGGAGAGTAACTCGTTCTTGTCACGACGAATCAGGGCATTTCGGTTTGGAAAAGACTTTGGAGCGGTTGGCAAGGCAATTTTGGTTCCCACGAATGCGAACATACGTTAAATCATACATCGCTTTATGCCCAGAATGCTGTTATAATAAGGCAAGGGGTGGTTAACGAGAAGCGCAACTGCATGTAAGCGAAGTGCTACCAATTCCATTCCGACACGTTCACGTGGATCATTTGGGTCCCTTTCCCAAGAGCAAGCGAGGCAACACTTACATATTAGTTATCGTGTGCTCGTTCAGCAAGTACGTGGTATTGAAAGCGTTACGAAATGTAAAATCCTTGCCGGTCATCAATACACTGAAAGATTTCATGGTAGTCTATGGGCGTCCCGTACGGTTCACCTCGGACAGAGGCGCGGCTTTTACATCTAAGGAATTTGAGGCTTTCCTGGATGATTATGGGATTCAGCATGTGAAAGTTGCGGTACGAACTCCCAGGGCTAATGGTCAGGCAGAGCGTGTACACAGGACGATACTAACAGCGATAAAAAGCAGTACCAAGACCGAAAAGGATTGGGATGACACGTTACCCAATCTGCAGTGGTGTGTCAATTCTGTATCGGTATTCGGATATGAGTTGAAGGATGTCAGCCAAAATCGGTTGATTCAGGCTCTTAACGAGAACGATGACTGCGATCCAGACGGTCTCAACGTCAACAAGGAAGAAGTGGCGGAACACGTCAATAAGGAAAAACTTAAATGGAAAAAAAGGTTCGACGCACAGCACCGTGTTCCAGTGCAGTACCACGAAGGTGATCTGGTGGTGATAGACCATATACCAACGGCAACCGGTATGTCCCACAAACTGGAACCACTATACAAGGGACCGTACGTGGTAACGAAGGCCTTAAGTTACGACCGTTATCTGATCGAAGACCTACCAGACGTAAGAGATAAGCGAAGGAAGTACCCAGGGGTTTTCTCTACGGATCACCTTAAATACTGGTGTCCAACAGGATCGGAAGAACTAGAAGAAATGGACGGATCGTCCAGGAGTGACGATGAGTCAGTATTGGCCGAGTTGTAAACAATTTAGACGTCGTTCACAGCACGTGCTACGTACTTTAGGAAAAAATAAATGAAATGATTCAAGTAGGCCTTGAAGTTAAGAAATATTTGGCTAGAAAGTTTTCGTTTTAAGTTTGGAAAATAACATAGGAGAGGCAGTTACGAACAGCTTGAAATTAATATTCAATAAAAAAGGTTCCGGCTTGCTTCTATAAATCAATTTGGTTTTTATAATTTAATCCTTTAAGCCAAGTGTCGACTATAGAGTTTTTGAGGTAGAGAGTAGAGTGTAGTGTGTAGAGACTCTACGCTTGTTGTATACACTGTAGACCGTTTCTACAATTCCACAGCTCTACGTAGAGCTGCCGTAGACACATTTAGAGTAGAGCTCTACTATGTGCTCTACAGCCTGTATACACTGCAGAAGAATTTTTCTCTACTATAGAATCGTATAGTAGAGCATAATCGTATAGCTCGGCTATAAATTTCGAGATTTTCAAAAATTTCAAAAATTAAAAGAAAATTTTTCAAATTCATTCCGTTAAAATGAGTCGTCGCCAAAAGCAAGTTTCTGCTGCCCTTGTTCTTTTAAATCAAGAAAAACTAGGAACTAAAAGAAAATGTTGGGAGCGTGACTCGATCGCTTAAGCTTTGGCTGAAAAAAAGTTGAGACATCGCTATAAATATGGTCATTTTTATTTTAATTTATTTTGACCATGACCACAATTCGCGAAATTCGCAAAAATTTCATTTTCACTAAGTATTTTGAATTGAGTATTTCGCAGCTAGACAAAATGTCCTCTAACGGTTAAAATTTGATCAAGACCACCATCCGCGAAATTCGCAAAAATTGGATTTTCACTATTTTGAATTGAGTCTTTTACAGCTAGATATAATACCCTCCAAAGGTTAAAACTTGACCATGACCATCATTTGCGAAAATTTTGTGCTTAATAATAATTTCGAGTTTGAGAAGCTAAATCGAGGAACAGATAAGGTATAACTAGATGTCCAAGCTAGAACAATGAAAACGATAGGAATTTTTGTGAGGGTAATGTTTTAATATATTTTAAGCACAGGAAAAGGTATGTGTGCAATCGGCTAAGCCGATGTAAACTTCTTTACTTGAAATGGTTGAACCTCTCATTAGATGTATACCATAAATCGCTGTGCGTTTCGTATAAGCCAATCAATTGAAAAGTGTTTCTTTTGTCCACAGCTTGGAGTCACATTTCCCTCGAGCTTTTTTTTGAGGTTGTGCCATTTTTCCACAAAATAGCAATTCAAACACATTTGTGTTGAACAAAAAGGGAGCGCTTTAAATCGAAGTAGGTTTGATTTGAATTTCAAATTCCTATCTCTACTTAAGATTTAAAAAAAACTATCAAACATGTTTGATAGAGTGTAGAGAAGATATATCTCTCTACCCTTTACATGAAAATATGTATACACTATAGATTTTTGTATCCAATAATTTTCTCAAGTAGAGTTTGTAGAGAGCTTGTGTAGTGCGCTCTACAGGGTGTATACACTTGTCTACGTATCTACACGAGAGTTTTTTCTCTATCTCTACGTAAATAAATCTATAGTCGACACTTGGCTTAAAGGGAAGGATTTGACTCTGCACGGTATTGGGATCCTTTAGAGCATTACAAGAAGGACTTGGATGCACGTTATTGAATCCCTTTTACAATATTTAGTTAAATATTGGTTTAAATCCCGCATAATGACACGCTTCTGAAAAAAACTGAGCTAACTCCATCAAAAAAAAAGGCCGTTACACCATTCAATGGTATAGTTGTTTGAAGATAAATGAAGTTCTGTTTTGTAAATATGGTTTTGCATTAATTTTCAAAATATAGCACAATGGTTAACTATACCATAACAAATGCATCCGTTTTTATGAATCGATATGTCAGGAAAGCCAAACAATTCAAAAGGCAACATTGTGAAAAAAGCAATGAAATCGAACTGTAAGTTTCAAAGACGAAGCGCTTGTTCATCGAGAAGAAAACATTGTTCATCATGCAAATTGGTGCATTCGGGTCGGGCTGACACCCCAGAGTACAACGGTAATAGCCGATAGTAGAAGTTGGCTCTAGATTGCAAAATATTCACCATTTTCGGCCACCTGTAGCACTATCGAATTTTAAATCGTATTTTTATACCTTTTCCGAAGGAAAGGGTATATTAAGTTTGGCACGGTGTATGTAACATACCAAAGGAGTCGCGGTAGATATAGACATATATATATATTCTTGATCAGGGTGACAAGAGGAATCGATCTAGCCATGTCTGTCTGTCTGTCTGTCTGTCTGTCTGTCTGTCTGTCTGTCTGTCTGTCTGTCGGTCACACTTTAGTTTTTCGTAATTTACTCCTAAGCCATGAAAGATATCATATTGAAATTTGGCATGGACTTCAACCAGGTAAATGTCCGAAAAACTGCATACAAATTTTTTTCGTAGTCCCTTCTTGGGTCGTGGGAAGTGGTTCAGAAGTTTCAAAAATCACGATTTTTAACGTTTTTCCTGGATAACTTTTTTACTATACATCCCAGCTTATTGAAATTTGGTGTGTGTATAGCTACTATGTAGACTTAAGCTTTCGCTGAAAAAAAATTGCGACATCGCTATAACTATGGTCATCATTCTACACAATAGAAAAAAACACTCTTTCTCTTATTCTCATATCTGAATACAAAAATTATTTTTTTGCTTCTTCTGATTGTGTATTTTGCCGCCAAATAAAGTCGTCCATTATGGATAAATTTTGACCATGACCACATTTCGCGAAATTCGCAAAAATTGATTTTCACTATTTTGAATTGAGTATTTCGCAGCTAAACAAAATGTCCTCTAAGGGTTAAAATTTGATCAAGACCACCATCCGCGAAATTCGCGAAAATTTGATTTTCACTATTTTGAAGTGAGTATTTCGCAGCTAAACTAAATTTCCTCTAAGGGTTAAAATTTGATCAAGACCACCATCCGCGAAATTCGCGAAAATTTGATTTTCACTAGTTTGAATTGAGTATTTCGCAGTTAAACAAAATGTCCTCTAAGGGTTAAAATTTGATCAAGACCACCATCCGCGAAATTCGCGAAAACCTGATTTTCACTATTTTTAATTGAGTATTTCGCAGCTAAACAAAATGTCCTCTAAGGGTTAAATTTTGACCATGACCACCATCCGCGAAATTCGCAAGAATTTATTTTCACTATTTTGAATTGAGTATTTCGCAGCTAGACAAAATGTCCTCTAACGGTTAAAATTTGACCATGGTCACCATCCGCGAAAATTTTGTGTTAATAATAATCTCTGAGTCTTAGAAGGTATAAATAGATATCCAAGCTAGAACAACGAAAACGGCAGGATATTTTCGTTAAGGTAATGTTTTAACATATTTTAGGCTGAGGAAAAGGTATGTGTGCAATCGGCTTTGCCGATGTAAACTTCTTTACTTGTTTCAATTATAATGGCTTATTGTATATATATATAAATGCATTATTCTCACATTAATTTATTGTAGATACACATATGATACAATTGCAGTCTAAAAACACCAATCAAATGCAATATCTAAGGCCATTTTTGGCAAAAATTTCATTTGTCATCACAAAAGTTTGCTTTAAAAAATTTTACAGAAATCAAATGAAATCAGGAACATTTAATTTTATGATTTTAACATTTTAATAATTCGAATTTAATATAATTTATAGCATACATTTGGGGTAATGTTAGAAAATGCGTAAAATGGCAAAAAAAAAAAAAAAAAAAAAAAAAAATAGAACGTGCCTTAGATTCAGTAAATTGAACTAATTGAGTTAAATGATACTTATGTTTCGTCTGGCTTAATAAACCAACTTCAAAAGAGCGTCCAAAGCCTTTAAAATTGAAAAAATATAACTGAAAAATTAACAGTGAAATGTTGGCAAAAAATGTTGAATATTTCGCAAACTCGAGCTAACCTAGACTAGTGCTTGGTACTGTTGTACTCGGGGGACCCGACTGCACCGGTTTGCACGATGATCAAATTTTTTTGTCCTAAAAACTAGCACAGTGTATTATTACAATATAAGCTTCAATTACTTTTATACAGGGTGTTCCGTAGCTAAGTGCTTTCCTCTATAGTGTTGATAGAGAAGGTCATTGTGAACAAAAAATTGTATAGAAGGGGGGTGTCCAAAATGCACCCCTGAAGAATTATAAGGGAACGAAAGAATTTTGCAGTTGTTTCATAAAAAAAAATTTCACGCCTAAACGTTTAAATCCAAGATTAATGTTTTAATGCAATTCGACAGAGAATTGTCAGACCTTTCTAGGCGTATGTAACAGTCTTGTACTTTATTGCAGCTTCAAGGGTATTTGAGCCTTCAAAGTCAAAATTTTAAACTTTTTTAAACATTTTTTGACTTTGAGAGCCATTTTGGTATGAAAAAGGTCCTTTAATTTGGTAGCCCATATGTCTAATAAATTTTTTTGAAAATAAGATGAGAAAATTAAATATATGAAACAACTGCAAATTTCTTTCGTTCCCTTATAACTCTTCAGGGATGCATTTTGGACTCCCCCTCCCATGAGATTTTTTGTTCACAATGACCTTCTCTATCAACTCTATAGAGTAAATCACTCAACTACGGAACACCCTGTATAATTGATTACACACTCAATTACAATTACTTGTAATTGGGAAAATTCAATTACAATTTACAAGTAGGTATGCAATTACAATTAGAACTAGTTGTAATTGAATATTCTTTCAATTACCATTATAAGTAATTGGAATGAAGTGCGTTATCAATTACAAATTTGTATTGGACTGCCCAGGTCTGCTATAGTTAGATTTTCTCGAACGTTAATATGATAAATCTAGCACCAGCGAATAAGATCTCTCTCTGGCGTAGAGTGTAGCCTGAGCGCTTAGCGATTTGAATTGTCTAGGTTTGAGTCCTGTCACAAGGATAAAAAGTTGTCCAAACATTAGGACTCCAAAGATGCAAAAAAAATTTGAAGGAAAAATTGATCGAACTCGGAGAGGAGAATACAAGTCGCCAGTCATAAAGTAAAATTTCTATTCCGTCTCCATAATTGTCATGAACGTGCCCTTTGAAAAATTGCTTTGAGTTCCGCCGGAACCCATATCTTTTGCTTTTATTTCTTGAAAAGTTTGGTTGAAACTTTTTATTTCTCCAAGCTTTTTAAACATTATTTATATGGTATATTATCTACTGATTGAAAAAAAAAATCAGACACTCGCCGAGAGTGGGGATTGACCCGCAGACATCGGATTGTGGGGCTTGCTTTTCTTATTACTACGTGGAATCATCTGCCGTAGGCTGCATTACCATTTACAACTTTGTGCGTTACCTAGAGCGAAATATTTTGCTTGAAGTATTGCAGTGTATCTGTTGTTTTTGTTGACTGACTGCGTTGATGACGATGAGGTAATGGAGATGGGATCCCCAATCGCTTATCGCCAATCTCGTTCAATGTTAAATGTAATACAGGTTTTACACAGAGAAGAACTGAAAGTGGCATCGATGGTCAATACCTTGATATCGATGAAGCATCGATGCTGGATGTATTCCATTTGCTGCTGGGTTTATATAAAACACGCTTACTATTGCATTTGTTTTTCAAACACTATGGAGCAACTGTATTTACTTTTATATAAATAAACCTACCGTAAGCACGTTTATAAAATGTTATTCTTTATACGCTTTTTCTCCAATTAAATTATATTTCACTTGCTTTTCACTTTTATATCAGCTACACACAGCTTTTGCAGTTTTTCTCAAAACTATGTTTTAGTACCCACGAGGTTTTGAAATAAACTGGTCGTTATATTCAAAATGCTTTTTCTTAGATCTAATAGCTTGGAATTTTTACTTTTGTTACTTACCTTTTCAACTCCCTCTCCGCGGCGAAACCGGATTCTATCATGCAAACGGTCTGTTTGTCCCTGCCAGAACTCGATAAGATTTGGCCTAATCAAATAACCACCCCAGTTGGGGATTGGAACCGTGCCATCTGGGGCCAGTTTCGCCTTGATATTTGCTTCAATTTCGTCCAAGTACTCACGAGAAGGAATACGAGTGCTTTGTTCACTGGCTAAGGCGCCAATTTGGCTAGCTCGTGGTCTTTGATGAAAGTAGGCCAACGAATCTGCAGCTGGTATTTTCTCTGCAACACCCTCTATACGTATAGAACGTCGGAGGGGACACCAGTACAGTGTCATAGCAACGTTAGGGTTAACAGAAATATCACATGCCTGTAAAAAATTGCGAGCATATTTGTTTTTAATTCATATTTGAAAAAATATGTATAATACGAAAAACTTTGTCAAATATCTTAATAATTTCCTGCTAGAAATGTGACGAGTGCCAGAGTCCTATTTTCACTGTTGTCTCTGTCACTAGTACTATTGACATATTGCACCTTCAACAATACGTTGAACTATTAAAATATTATATACACTTAAACTAGGGACTCAGTAGATAGAGTCCCTATCAGCATATCGTCGTTCGTAAGTTATTGTGGTCTATACCGCAAAATGGAAAAAATTTAGATAAAACCGAGTCTTAGGCTAACTTTCTGAGATCTTTCGACCTGTGTCAAAAGTTTACTCCTATCTTTTATAGTTTTTGAAATATGAGACATCAACTTTGTGCTATAAACACTTTGGTGACAAGCTTCGTTACCATTGTGTTCTATATGAAAAAAGTTGTGCATATAGAACAAAAACGGACTAAAAATATTAAATAAAAAAACATTATTTTATTTTTTTCTATACGCAAGACTAAATAAATTTCGAATTAAATTTTAAGTCTTTCCCGTTAGTTTCTATACCTGAAACATTCTGCGTCGATTTCTCTCGGGAAAGAAAATATGTTAAGAAAAGATCAATGACGCAGAAAACTAGGCAAGCCTTGTCTGTCTGTCTGTATACACTTTTGTTGTCGAAGGAATTAAGTTATGGTATTGAACTTTGGTATGGAGACGCACGGAGACATTAGTAAGACCAAGAGGGCGTGGAAAGAAGGCGGATACTCTTAAAGGCAGTGGCGTACAATAATAACTTTTTACAACTTTTTATAAATTGTTTGTTGGCAAATCAAATTTATCTCCGTTGAATCGAAGTCAAAATTTCATCATTTAATGAATTTGATTAATTTTTTGTATATTTTTATTTTATGGCAGAAACTTATCTTTGGGTAGAGCGGGGCTACTTGAGCACTTTTTCACTTCAGCGGTCATAGCTCCTCAACGATAAGCCGTATTATCTTGTTATGCATACCATTGGGTAGCTAATTTATCCCTTTCCAAAAGTGACCATAGTAATTTTTATTCTAAAAGGTCGCATTTCAGAGCTACAGCGGTTTAAGTGAAAAAAAGTGAGAGGTGCTCAACGTACCCCATAGGTGGGGTAAGTTGAGCAAGGCTATGTGGTAAATTGTGCAGTTAGAAAGTCTAGCCTAATCATGGGTTTAATGTTTACTAAACATCAAATGAAATTTATATTTTATATTCAACTCTTTATTTATATTATATCATAAAAGTCTTTTGAGTAGATACTTTGAATGTAGAATTCAATAGAATTGAAAGTTAACGTGGAATAAAACAAATTTTCAACAAAAACATATAAAAAAGAATACATTTCTTTCATTCTAGCTCGTGGGTTAGTTGTGCAATATTGCTCAACTAGCCCCAACTCATAATTTTTTAGAAAAAGTGACACTGTAAACAAACACTTCACCCGATCGACAAGTCGTCACTGGGGGTGGCGCAATAGGCCCCTCCCCCAAGGTCGGTTCTTTCCCCAATATGATGCATTAGCGTACGATGTATAGTTTCGGAGATATTTCGATTGCCCAACTTGCCCCATTGCTCAACTAGCCCCGCTCTACCCTACTCAACTATTCTTACCTTAACCCTGGAACGGAAATTTTTATATAAGATCCGAAAAAACTTTTTATTTCGTTTTTAATACTGATTTTGAAGCAAATTTTTTATTTTTTATTTTTTTTTTAATTAAAATAAACTAAAAACATTAATAAGAGTAAATACAAATTTACCGTTCAAGGTTTAAATGATCTTATTGAAATATATTTATAAGAATGAGTTTAATTATTAATTGATTTGAATGTGATATTGAATAATGTTTTCATTTTCATTTCTTATCTCACCATACTTCCTAACAGTTTGTTCTATATGCTATAAAACAAGAAGAGCTTCGTAAATTAGTGCATATAGAACAAAGCAATTTTTTTTAAACGCTACCTCGACAACTTTTTTGGTTCAGTTTTTTGTAGCTGACGACCAAATTTTAAACGCGATTTACCAAAAACACAAATTTGTCATATAGAACAGAAGAACTTGCGAACGACGATATGGAAAAATAAAATCTATAATTAAGACAGTCACGTAGTTGTAACCATGTTAGTGTAATCAGGGACCGAACAAGTTATGACGTTTACAATAAAAGTTGCAAAAGAAAAAAAACAGAAATTGTTTGACTTTTATTTTATTTGGAAAAATATTACTGTTACATATTGACACTTATTTTTCCAGTCAAACGATAACGATTAAACTGGGCCAAATATTTTTTGTCAACTATAAAAAGCTTTAAGAAGTAATGCCTCTCGTACACTATGACATCAACGCACGCACGCAACTTTTCAACGAGTTCCTAAATTAAATCGCTTAATTTATGCCCTCGTACACTTGTGCGCATCTGGTGGCGTTTCAGATTGATCAACGCGTTCTTATACAAGATTGAACTGCGATGCGTTGAACGCGTTGCGACCCTCGTACACCTAGTTGATGAACTTCATCAATTGTTGAAAGACCTCGTACACCTAGTTGATCACGTTTAACAAATTCGGCAAAAAACTGCCGCCTCGGGGGCTGCCCAGCGGTGGGTTAAAAAAAAATCCAAAATATTTTTTCTCCTATGGAAACTTTTTTTTTTGAATCAGCGAAAATGTCCCTAATGACCTAATGACTACTTGTAGTTTCACTATTCAAGTTATTTATAAATTGAAACTTTTTTATATATGTTTGGTAATATTAGCGCTTAAAGAATAAACTACAAAAAGTGTAACAAACTTAGGTACCAATATTTTGTTAATTATATAAAAAAAAGGTTTTGGGTATTTTTTTTACATTTCTAGATTATGGCTACAAATAAAAATTGGCCACGGCAACGCTGGTCATGCTGTCATAAATTTCTCAACGCATGAATAAATTCGCGGAACTAACCTCACACACACTTTAAATCGCTCAACGCAATTCACTATCACGCAAAATTTGCCAAACGAAATTGAGGAACGCGTTGATGAGATAATGTGCATGACATTTCTGTTCAACTCGTGCTTCAACGTTGTTCGCATCGCAACTTGAGCCTCGTACACTTGATGGGGCACGCGTTTAAGAACGGTTGCGCAACGCGCTTTTTTCGTTGGTTCATTGAAATTGAATGCCTCGTGCACTAGCGTTGAACAAGTTGAGGAACGTATACGTGCGTTGAAAGCGTAGTGGACGAGGAGCATAAACCACTATTCTAATTCAAATTTTGGTACCAATTGGTAGATCTTAGCTTGTAGAATACAAAATCGTTTTTGTCGTGACCAATGGTCACTGACCATATATAAACCAGGACAAGACGAAATCTGAATGACCTTAGGATTACCTATTTTCCTGAGTTTCCATGCATTTTAGAGGAGATTTTAATCCCCTTAATGACCGCCTGCGTTAGTTCCTGCCACTTTCTTCTTTGTTTAAAGTAAATTAAAAATATTGAGTTCGAAAACAAAAAATAAAACTGGCTTAAAAAGAAATGATTATTGACCTACAATATCACTCTCACACACTTCTCCCCAGATTTGGTTAACGAATTCTCTTAGAATCATTTTTTATAGTTGTCATATAAGCTTAGTGGTTGCCAAATATATCTTCGATTTTCACTAAAATTTTAGTGGTTTGGGATTGCTGTTTCACTATTAATGGTAATGGAGTGATTTGGGCAACTAACTCTAGTAGTGGAGTTTTATTGGTTAACTACCACTAATTATAAGTGGTAGTGGATATAAAACATGCACTATCAGTAAACAGATAGTGTTAGTGAAGTATAAAGTGCACTAATGCGGGTTTGTAGTGTCGGGCTTACCTGACTAAATCACTCTTATTTGTTTGATTTAAACAGAGTGATTTAAATCATTTTTCTGATTTAATTCAAAGATGATTTAAACCTTTTTGGATTTAAATCACATGATTGAAATCATTCTACTTTAAATCAAATGATTTAAATTTTTTTGATTTAAATCAAATGATTGACAATTCAAAATATAAATCAATTGATTGCAGCAAAGTGATTTATAAAACACCTTGAGGCAATCATCAAAGAATTAATTCAGACTTAAATCTTCATGATTTTCAAATAAAATGAATTAAATCTTTTTTTTCTCCAATCAGGCTGTGATTGATTCTTGAATCAATCTTGAAATGATTGATTCATTTACAGTTTACTAAACAGGCTGTAGAGCACATAGTAGAGCTCTACTCTAAATATGTCTACGGCAGCTCTACGTAGAGCTGTGGAATTGTAGAAACGGTCTACAGTGTATACAACAAACGTAGAGTCTCTACACACTACACTCTACTCTCTACCTCAAAAACCCCATTGTCGACACTTGGCTTTACGATTTCAATATTCAATTGACTAGAAATGGCAAGAATCAGTGGCTGTCTTTGATAATAAAGTTAAATAAAAACAAAAATTGTACAATGTACATATTTGAATCGAAATTTTTCCTGTGTTAAAATTTTTTGGTGTTGCTTTTAAAAGACATCGCAAGTATTATTTTCAGTCACTGAGTGTAACTGTAGTCACCTTGTTAGCAATGTTTACATTTAGTTTCTGCTGTCCGTATCTTATAAGCTATAACTTATCACGGAATTAAAAAATGTTACATGCCTTACGGCTGCCATAATTTGTAAAGAAGGTGAATCCATCGCATGTGACATCTTTAAGAAGAACGAAACGATTCGAAGGAATACCATTTCTGTGAAATAGAAAAAATAAAAATTAACAAAATAAGTGGCAGAAAAGATTTTAATAATTACAGTAGTTTGCGAAAATTAAAAAAAATTGCGCTCTTCGGCTTTTGATGATCATTTCTTTAGTAAAATTTTCTGCCGAGTCCGAATATGTAGTTAGATAATTTTTAAGTAGAACAGTTTTTGAGATATAGGCTGTTTTCCGTTTTTTGAGTTTTGATAAAAAGTATGGTTGGTAAATTCTAA
Organism: Chlorops oryzae; assembly: GCA_020466095.1. NCBI lineage: Eukaryota > Metazoa > Arthropoda > Insecta > Diptera > Chloropidae > Chlorops > Chlorops oryzae. The sequence goes on along the minus strand of CM035808.1, from coordinate 95,211,165 downwards.
ATATTTCTGAACGTACTTAACCGATTTGAAGTTCTTAGCTATAAAATTAAGGATAATGAAATTTCTTATCAACGATGCCCAGAACTCCTTTTGATCCTACGATTGGCTTATAAGCTATTAATTAGATTTTCCAGAAATATGTTTCATTTTTAACAAAATTTTTTTTAAAAATCACTTTTAGTCTAAATTACAATGATAAAAATTTTTCATTTTTGTTTCTTCTTTTGACATCAAAGAATGATCTTTTAGGAATAAAGGAAGCCCATGTAGATCACATTCGCATATGGGCATTTCCACAGAAATGTCAACCACAACTTAAAAATTAAATGTGCTGCTAAGTCAAATTTTTTATATATTAGAATACTCTTATACATGAAGCTTTAATTCTGAAAGTTTTAATGTCTTACATAATATTTAAACCCAAAAAAACCTTGTCGAAACTTGTGGCGAAATTTTTCGATAATCTTGATATAGTTTTTGTATAAATATTTTATAAGCCTACGGCTGGTTAAAAGGAATGGTATTGGGTAAAATTTTGTCTAATAATTTTGAATGTAGCCCCACAATGCAAAGAGAGCGCTTGCATATGAAATAACTGTAAATTTTTTATCTTGTTTTTATGTCTATTTTTATGTCGCGTGAGTTACGAATTTATGTATTTTTTGACCAGCGTGATTATAAAAAAAAATTTCAGTACAAGATCTTTTGCGGCTAAAGAGAGAATAAGTTTAACAACTAAAAGTGATAAAAAAAAATCCTATATATTTTGTTTACATATCTATTATTTGCTGTTGAAATCTGTCGCGTGAGTTACGGTAAGAGCAAATTCGAATACGAAAGCTTCAATAATATTTAATGTTCTTATATTTTAGGCAAAAAGATGGAAAAGAAAGAAGAAACCAACAAAGTCAAAGAAAGAATGAAGAAGTGGAGATTGAATTTAAGAAAAGATGATGGAAAGTGGAGAGATTATAGGAAGACACAAATGGTCAAAATTCGTAATATTGTGGGAATAAAAAAAATCATTATTTTTCATTTGTCAACAAAAATAGTATTGCAGTCGCCAAAACGTTTTATTCAAAGAAGCATAACATTAAGATATAGACGTGTAGGTAGGTAGGTGGGTTGAAGTGGCTGCCACTTAGGCCGTTAATCGGCCCATTGTGATACCAAGGAGGTTTTCTTGTGTTTGTGTGAGTGTACGTCTTTTTTATGTAGTGTGCCCCTAACATGCGATTTAAAAAAAAACCTTGCTTGGCTTGGAACATTACACTCCATTTCGCCTGTGCCGGGAGTTGGACCTCGGACCCTGGGATCAAGAGCATAGCACGCATCCCCTACGCTATCCCAGAGCCACTATAAACGTGTATGTGTAATATGAACCTTTGATTGATTTTTTTATCTTCTTAAATTTTTGAATTAACTTTTTTTGTTTGTTTTTTGGTATTGAAATACATTTTTGTTATGTTATTTAATATTTAATAAAACAAAACTTTGTTTAAAAGCTAAGCTTTCAATATTTGAACACTAATTTTCTTAACGGAAATTTTGTCGCGTGAGTTATGTCGCGTGAGTTACGGCAAGTAATTTTTAAAAGCTCAATATATTATTGAACACCCAAAATTGATTGGCTAAGTGGGTTTATTATAAAATTTCACAGTTTTCTTATTATTTCAAAATTAAAAAAAGGCAAGTTGTGTACGAAAAATTCGCTAAATTTTCAACTTGTAACTTTGCTTGTAAAACGCACTTCTTTTTTTTGTCGCGTGAGTTACGAAAACATTTAACTTTGCTATTCTTAGTTAGTTGTTGCAAGGACAAGTTTGATAGACCATACCGTTAGTACTTCTACTAAGATATATGTACATTGTAAATTTTTTATACCTTAATTACATAAACTTTCGAGTAAGCAAGCCTTGAAGTCGTACGCCTGTCGCGTGAGTTACGATGGAAATGCCCATATATAAACATTTAAGTGAAAATACTCAAAACATAATTTTACCAAAAGTACTGATTGCACAAAATCAGGCCCGTAAGCAGGGGAAGGGTTTTGAGAGTTCAAAATCCCACCCCAAAAAACAACAGAATTAAAAATCTTTTTTTCAGATTTTTGCCATAAAAATTATCTGTTGAAAACTTTTCCCACTAATACAGCAAATAATTTCAAATTTTTCCAATGTGCGCTAAGTTTTCCGCCCGGGGCCCGGAATCCGGGCAACAAAAATAGTTGGGAACACACGCGCACAGAAGTTTCTTGAACCACAGACATATTTTGTCTAACTTTGCTTGCTTGTTTCCCAAAAAAGTTAAAAAACTTTGATAGACTTTCTTGTGCCGAATTGTTCAAAACATACGAATCTGTTTTGCATGATAAATTTCCAGACACATGGATAAGTGAGGTTGAAGCTTGGAGGAAACGCATCGAAAATGTAAATATTCAAAATTCGTTAGAGGCGCTTGACATTTCGTCCCCTGAGAAAACCGGAGTCGTATGTAGAAATTTCGAGGTTTTGGGAAATCGTCTTTGAAGTTTAAGAGATAATTACTTAAAATCTGTACGGTAGATTTTTTTAATTTTTCGTCGAGACAGTGACACAATTGTCGTATGTGGCGTTTGCTAACTCCTCAGTTGAATTGCCCATATCACATACGACAAATTACACCTTCGATTAAAGTGAAAAAAAATTTTTTTTTTTAATTTTAATTTTGGTGTATTTTCAATTAGTTAGCCATAATTATAGAGGTGTGGTGTTCAAGCAAAGTTTCAGGTTTCTAACCCAATTTATGAAGATTGCGCATGGATCTTATATTTTGAAAAAACTGGGTTTTCGTCACTTCAAATCGTCATAAGCTCAAAAAGTATTACTACTCGCTACATAGAATGTTTCGTGGACCTTATTGTTTTTCAAAACTGAATTTTTCTTTCTCTGGTTGTAAAGCTTTATCTCTACATAGAAAAAAATTTTCTAACTATATCCGATTTTTTAACGAAAAACGTTTTCTCATTTGACGGGTAAATCTGACCTCTTACAGAAAAAACATTGATTACTACCCCTCCTTATTTTTAATTCAGCTACCTTTTTCTCTTTGGTCACGAAGCTCTTAGTCAGCAATTTAAAGGGTATTCCATACAAAAGTATGGAAAAAATTTATATTTATTATTTTATCCTATTTCTATAAAAAAAAATATATATACATATAAAGGGTGCCCCAAACAGTTTTGTAAACAAGTAAGGGTGTTATAGTCAGGAGAGCCTGACAATAAAATACCCGACACACATGTTTAAATAATTTTTGAACTACGCCCAAAAAACAGGACCTCTAAGAAAGAATATTCAAGAGCTTTTTAAGGCCATTAGGGGCCCCATATACCGACTTTTGTTAAATTTCTTTATGAAATCCGCCATTTTTCCACGCCCACTTTTCCATCTTTTTTGCAATTCTAATCGGAGGCTTAAATATACGGTCAAATTCTAAGTTTCATTGAAATATTTCGAAAAAGTCCGATTTTGAGCGAGCTTCGGGATTTTTGTGACAGACCCTAGTACTGGAGGTACCCTTAAGAATGAACCAAGAAATTTTTTGGGAGAATATTTATGGCTACAAAGGAAGCATAATCCAAATTTCGTTTAAGTCCCATTTGAATTTCGGGTGTAGGGGACAATTTTTGAAAAACGCCCTTCTGCCACGCCCACTTTTTAAATTTTTGGAAATCGTATTACTTGCCTTGAAACATGATCAAATATCAAATTTCATCAAAATATGTTGAAAAACTTCGATTTTAGAGCAGTTTTTGTGATTTAGTGACAGACAGACAGACGGACATGGCTAAATCGAGTCTCCTTGTGACACTAATAATATCCATATACCTTTTGTGTGGTCTATATCGACTGGATCTGGGTGTTACACACAACCACACGCTAGAAGCTGAACATACAACAAACTTGTTCTGATAACTTAAAGACCACGAAATATATGAAATTTTTGTCGTATGTAGGATTTTATATGACATACGACAAAAGTACTACTGAATGGCTTAGATAGGGCGACATACGACAAAATGCACACAAATTTTGACAGGAATCGAAAGAGCTCATTATACCCGACACACTCTGTGTCGAGGGTATATTGCGTTTGTTGGGTTGTGTGTAACACCCAGAACCAGTCGAGATAGACCATACAAAATGTATATAGAAATGATCAGCGTCACCAGGAGATTCGATTTAGACATGTCCGTCTGTCCGTCTGTCTGTATACAGTTATCTTATCGAAGGACTTGAGCTATCTTGACAAAATTTGGTATGCGTGCTCACGGGGACATGAGTAAGAACAAGTTCGAGAATGGACCCGATCGGACCATTTTTAGGGGTACCTCCAGTACTAGGGTCTGTTATGAAAATCACAAAAATGCCTCAAAAGCGAACTTTATTGAAATATTTCAATGAAACTTAGAATTTAAGCGTATATATAAGGGTCCGATTAGAAACCCAAAAAAATGAAAAATTGGGCGTGGCAAATGGGCGGTTTTTATAAAGAAATTTAACAGAAGTCGGTATATGGGCCCAATATGTCCTTAAACACCTCTTGATATTAAAAATTATTCGAACATAAGTGTCTGTGTCGGGTATTCTATTGTCAGGCTCGCCTGACTATAACACCCTTACTTGTTTTGTTTAATAAAACTGCATCAAAACCTTAAAATGGCAAAAATGCGACATACGACACCGGTTTTCTCAGGGGACGATTTGTAGGCCAGAAGCTTTTTCAAATGTTAATATTATACTCCGGATCATGGCCGTTTTGCCTGTTGCCACGTCAGGAAACGAACGGTCGTTTTCTACTCTGCGAAACTTGAAAACGTACTTGAGGTAAACAACAAAAGAAGATCGTCTAAATGGACTTGCGGCTTTAAATATGCATCGCAATATTCCAGTTAATGTAGAGTCAACAATGAAAGAATTTTTTTCGGTACCTCGAAGAATTGCATTGTGGACAGAAAAATAATAAAATAATGCAAATGGCAAATTAAGACATGAAACTATTGATCTCGTATGTTATTGATTTTTTCCAAAGACCATGAAATTAAAATCATAAACCAAGAAATGGAACAAATTGGTCAAACCTTGAAAACCATTTAAACAAAATTATCTATCGAAAAAACTTTCCCATTAGAAAAGCAATTGATTCTAAATTAAACCATTTAACTTCATTTGATGACCTTTTTGTTAGACATAAAACTTTAAAATTCAACGACTTTTTTTAGAAATCAAATTTTCATAAAATCCCCCCCAACGGTGAACCCTGCGTACGGGCCTGCACAAAATAACAAATAAAGGACCTGATACAGAAAAATGAAGTTCTATACCCTACGTTTTTTGGAGATGCTGAGCACGAATCAGAAGTCAGATTTCACCCAACACCCTCAGATTCCACCCCCAGCACCCACCATAGGGTGAACATTTTAGAATACATAAAACAAATTACCTTTCCGATCCTACGTTTTTTTGGTTTGCTACATACGAAGCTGAAGTCAAAATTTACCATGGACCTTTAATTTTCCCCTCTCAATCAGTACTTTTGGTAAAATTAAGCTTTGAGTATTTTTACTTAAATGTTTATATATGCAAATGTGATTTACTGGGCTTCCTTTATTCCTAAAAGATCATTCTTTGATGTCAAAAGAAAAAACAAAAATGAAAAAATGTTTATCATTGTGTAATTTAGACTAAAAGTGATTTTTATACCCGACCATAGCTGTTAAATTGCGATTACGATTAGTAATCAATTACATTACATTTTAAAAAGAATTGTAATGATTATATAATCCTCATGTGAGAAATTTGTGATTAGTAATTGATTACGATTACAAATAATCAAATTGTAATCATGATTACTTGGGATTCCTGAAAATAATCAAAAATAATCAAAAAAGTAATCCGACTACTTTTGATGATTATTTTTGATTATTTTTATAATCTTTGCCTATTCAAAAATTTATGGGGTCTGTTATGAAAATCACAAAAACTGCTCTAAAACCGGAGTTTTTCAAGATATTGTGATGAAATTTGATAGTTAAACATATTTAAAGCGAAGTTATTCAATTTCCAAAAATTGGAAAAGTGGGCGTGGCCGAAGGGCGTTTTTCGAAAATTGTATCCTACACCCGAAATTCAAATGGGACTTGAACGAAAGTTGGCACTCATGCCTCCTTTGTAGCCACAAACATTCTCCTTAAAACTTTTCTTGATCGATCCATTATTAAGGGTACCTGCAGTACTAGAGAATTTGAGCATATATTTAAGCCTCCGATTGGAATTTTAAAAAATTGGAAAAGTGGGCATGGCAAAGGGCCAGTTTTCAAAAAGAAATTTTACAAAAGTCGGTATAGGGGGCTCCTTATGGAATTAAAACCCTCTGGAAAATTCTTTCTTAGTGGTCTTGTTTTTTGGGCGTGGTTTATAAATTATTTAAGCATGTGCGTCTGTGTCGGGTATTTTATTGTCAGGTTCACCTGACTATAACACCTTTACTTGTTCAAAATAAATATTGTTAAAAATAAAACATATTTCTGGAAAATCTAATTAATAGCTTCTAAGCCAATCGTAGAATCAAAAGGCGTTGTAAAGGTCCAATCTTCCTCTTTTAAGCAAGATACATAAAATGCAAAACACATACATACTTCCTGAGATTTTCTGACAAATTTAGAAATTGACGCGAAAATTTCAAATATCGCCCTCCTGACCACAAAATCAAACTTTAAAAAAAAAACAAAATTAATTTCCTTCATTACTAAGGTATAAGTTGTCGGAATCTGATATACAGAAGTTAGACACAAAAATTGTGTTTACTTGTGTAATGATTTGGAGAACAAAATAGTTACTTATGATAAGAAAATTATAGAAATGTCTTATATGTATGTAATCATCAAAGCGGATATTTATATGCACGAACAAAGTTAAAACAAGCGCTTAAAATAAGCCCTAAAAAAAGCAAAATGTGCACGCAAATATGCAAAAAAAATCACTATAAATACATTTTGTAGAAAAGTTTGAACTAATCTTTATTCAGCTTTTGACCGTAATCATATTAACATTTCATTTTAGTTTTATTCACTTTGAATTTCAATCTTCCTTTTCGACGTTTTTATTACAGTAAATTATCAAATGATGTTTCAGGTTTTTAAACAAAAAGGATTTGCGCTTTTCTGTGACGTCGTCCAATGAAAGGGACCTAAGGGTAAAAAATGAAATTTGACAGGAGAGCAGTTTAAAGTTTACACTCGAATTTCACTGTTTTTTTACGAATGTAAAAAAAATTTTCGTCCGACCGACCCTTAGGTCCCTTTCATTGGACGCCGTCGCATATGCTTGCATATGCAGAGAAACTTCATTCAACGTCTGCAGAAGACACTGGGCAGTGTGAAAAAAAACACAACTCAGTCGGAGAAAGTTTTTTCACATACTGTCGCCTCCATACCTTCGCTTAAAATGCCATTTATTTGGAGTAGGGACTTCTATTCTTTATTTCTATTAAGAATGGCATTTAATTTTTCTGGGTATGATTTATTTTGTAGTGCATTTATAGGTAAATGTATCTCTTCAACAACGCGGAGAGATTTCTTAATTTCCATTCTTCAAGTTTCGAGATGTACAATAGCCTTACAAAGGCTGGAAAAATTCTCTTTATATATGCAAGTGCTTCAATCAAACGGCTTGATTCAAACAACTCTTGAGATAACCCAATAGCTTCAGCATTATCGCTATTAAATGAATCCACAACACTTTTCACCTCATTGAAATAGTCTGAATAATAGAAAACAGTACTTAGCCACTTACAAAAACGTATTATACATGGACTTGGGGGTAGAGGTATACCTGGAGGAATGCGCTGAAATGTATTGCGTCATGAGAGATCAAAATACTTTTTGTTAGCAAAATTTTAAATGTAATCAAATATTTTCGAATGAAATTATGAAAAATGCATTTATGTTATATGCGAAATCGTTCAAATATGCATTTTCGTCCCAAATATGCAAAATACATATGCAATATGCATTTCCAAGCAAATATCCGCTCTGGTAATCATAGCTGTTGAATTGCGAATACAATTACAATGTGAAGCACGTACATTGTGCACAAAGATTTGATTGCAGATTCTGAAAGAATTAGGTGAATATAGCAACGCCTCATAAATAGTTTAGTCACATTGGCGCTAGTTTTGTTTCAAATCGATCTCAGAAATTGAGGCCGAGAAATGTCTGTCTGGCTGTGTGTCCGTCTATCTCTCCATCTGTCTGTCTGTTTGTATACAGTTTTCTTATCGAAGGAGTTAAGCTATCTTGACGATATTTTTTTCATGATTAATTAGCGGTTAATTAACGGCTTATTATAGGATAGTTGACAAATTTAAATTGCAAAAGTGCTTAGCTAAGTTTATATACATGTTGGGAAGAGAGGGAGAGAGCTTGTCTATTATTCTGTCTTTTTTTGTACAGTAAAGTGGAGTCACCAAAAACTGGCGCAATGACACGTCACTTATTTCGGGGGCGACCTACTGACTACAGCGCTGTGTTGCACTGATTACAAATTATTTTCACGGTTCTGAACCATTTTGGACTGGACTAAAAATTTCGAGCATACTTAAAGGGTATTTTTGAGTTTTTTGCATCTGATTTTGGGTAAAAGATGTCCAGCTTTGTGGTGGTAAAACTGATTCAAGCGCTGAGCGCTCAGATGCAATTCGTGTACTTGAAGAAGTTGACCAGTTATAACTTTTCTACATTCTAATAGAAAAAATCGTTACTTTTCTTGTTTAATTATAAAAATGTTGTCGTGTTTTTTTTTTTGTAACCTTTCTGAATTAGTTTTTGAGACGTTTAATTTTAAACAGAGGTGTGTTCCAAAAACACCTTATAATTTTTCAAGGATATTTCAACGGCACTACACAGTAGGAACTTCAAATTCGGTTCCTAAAGCGCTTTAAGGTACCCTGTAGGAAATTGAACTTGTGCAGAAGTATTCTTCGACTACTTCCCAAACCAACAGTACTACTCGTTCGTAATATCCCTGCGAATGCATTGAACTGTAAAATTTTACTATGAGGTGCCATTCGAAAATCCACAGTCGCGATTGAACTAGTGCAGAAGCAGAGGCAACAGGGCCAATTCAGTAAATTTGCTATAGTACGTTGATAGATGGGAGACCGGCCCGAGCTGTCGTAGCTCACAGCGTAGCGCGTGCACCCCACGATCCGAAGGACCTAGGTTCAATTACCGGGCCAAGCGAAGCCCGTTTTTTTTTTTTAAATTATTAGTAGAAATTGGAATCCTAAAAGGAATAAAAAGCAAATATACAAAAAAAAGTTTCAAATTGGCAAGAAATGTTGATCAAATTTGTGCGCAAAGTTGTGAGACAGCATTGGTGAAGACTTGTTTTTCAATCAAATTTTTTGAGCTTTTCGAATATTACCATTCTTCCAAATTTTTTCGCCTGCGACAGGAATCGAACTCGAGGCCTTCATACCGCGCTCACTGACTCACGCGCAGCAAACATATTAGATTAATGTGTGGGCAAAATTGAACTGTAGATGCCTCGCTGAATATGCCACTAGTTACGTTCTACTGTCCGTGTCTCTACTCGCGTGCTAGTTCTTTTTCCTATACTCGATTTCTGCTCGCCAAGGCATAATTGACCCCACTCTTCCTACAGGATAATAACTATCGAAGAATGAACAAAACTTTGAATTCACTTCCGAGGAGCCGTATGCGTCCATTTGAAATATTTCATTAATTCTTAAAGTATGCTTTAAGTTGAATATTTATATCGACATAATTTTTTAGCAAAACATAAGAAAAAAGATTTTGATTGCTGCTTATCACTCTACAAAAAATATATTGAGATATATTGTGGGAATAAAACATTTACTCCTCTTGTCCTCCACTTCGATATCAAAAGGACTACTCTTTTCGTCCTCTGTTAGGAACTCAAAACTCTTGCTCGCTTGTAAAGACATCGAAGATAAGTCTTCGGATAATAATATTTTGGTGCATTCATTATTAATGACACTACTCACGAGTTTACGGTTGCAAGGCAGGCTGCATTCGGCTCAAGTATTTCTTCAGTTTTAAGTGCTTCGTCTTAATAAAAAAAAAAAATGTATATCAAAATATGTACCTACAAATGTACTATAACATATACAATATGTAAAATAACAAACGAACATGTATTCACTGCTGCATTTTTCTACTTTCTAAGATACAAATTTACCTAGCCATTCGCGGAACAAAGTGATCGGTTCTTTCGCTTTGATATTTTTTTCCAGAAATGCATCCTTCTTTTCACGATACATCAAACGCAAGTCTGGAAAAAACTGGGTTTTGTCATATATTCAACAAATATTTTTTTTTCTTACTAGCAATATTCACTTCTTTCGCCATTCTTCTCATTTCAGGATTGAAAATTTGACAAACACTCAAAATTATATCAGCTGATATTTATTTACATTGATACAGCAGTGCTGCCAGATTTTTTGGAAGCTTTTCCCCGAAATTTCACTCAATTGCCCTTTAATAATATTGTCCTCTAATGGGCTGTACGCAGATATGCAGAAGTAAATTTCCTATACTAAACACATGCAACAAAAACCAAAAAGCAAAAAAGATAAAGTGTAAACTAGCTTCTTTTTGCCCTTATCTCGAAATTTTCCTTCGAATTATCGAGATATGATATTTTGTCGTAAAATGTATAGAAATTTGTTAACATTGCGCAGCTGTTTTTCACTTACTTCAAAGAGTATAGATATAGAAGAGGCGGCATTTCGCGTTACGCGCTCTACGCTTTTCACTCATTCGTTTTTCACGCATATCGAAAGAATATGAACTTTTTTCGCAACAGAACATAAACAAAACAAAGATGAGAAAGGAAAGAGAATATGCGAAAAATGGCTTTGCAACCAAAACCAGTTCTGGCTTTCCTTTCTCTTTCACTCATTAGCATTTCGCGAGTTGCCGTCGCTCACGTTGTGTGTTCATTTTTTTGTCGTTTCGATTGAACGGAATATGAGAACGGGAGAGTGTGCGTTCACGTACACTTTACGTTCGCTTACACTTAGCCTACGTTTGTACTTGGACGTTGTGTGCTTCGAACATTTTTGGCTTCTTGAAAATGAAAAAATCATTTTTCGAGTCTGCTGCTTATGTTGTTTATCTGTTGCTACCCGTGCAACGCAGCGAAGCCGCCGTTCGGTTTTGTAGAGTGCTTTCCATCAAGCGATTTACGGAAAAGTGGAGGTCTTGTCGGCTGTAAGATGCTTGGTTGAAAATATATGTTCTTTTGAAAGTTGTTATAAAAGTAATTGGTTAGCTCTGAATTTTATTTTTAACGTGTAGGGCCGTTAAAAAACGTAGTTAAAACAATATTTTTACGCGTTTTTGCCATCAGTCTTTACATTCCCTAGAAAATAATAATATGTTCTGTAATGAAACTTAACCATTATCCATAATTCTCACATGTAAAAACGTAAAGGGCTAACCCTTTTTTTTAACCCTTTTCTGCCGAACGGCAGAAAAAATACATTTTATAAAAACAAATTTTTAGAAACATAAATAAATAAATTAATTCGGAAACATAAATATATAAATTCCCTCGGCGAACTAGCAAAGAGAATTTATCCTAGGCGAAATTTTTAGCGCCTTCTTACTTTTTACTTCTCTCCTACGTTCTCCCCCGTAATTATCATTAAGCAACATATAAGTAGGGTTCTGCATTAAAAGGCAAAACACGACTCACTGGAATTAAACACATGAGAGTGGTAGAGACGGATGACATTACATCTCCGTCCCTCTTATGAGTTTCTTTCAGTGAGACGTGTTTTGCCTCTTAATGTAGAACCGCACTTAGCAACAACAACTTTCTACCTTTCACAGTGATCAAAATTCAAAATTTTACTCGTAAGTTTTGGAGAAAAGTATTTTCAAGTCTTACAGGCTTTACGCTCAAATAACTAATAAAATCCCATGTCCAATTTTACTTCAAACATAAATTAACAAATATATTTCTGTGTGAATTTTAATTGAACATCTTGGAAAATTTGTAAAGTGTAAAAAAAATTATTTTGCCCAAAAAATTATCTGTACGAATTCATATTTTACACATTGTCCTTCACATGCATGACAACGAAAATCCTCCCTGTAGTAAAAGGGATCGACCCTGAATCGACCGCAGATCGATCCTAAAGAGGTAAGGACCGATCGCCTTTTCATGCGTTGAACTGGTCTCTTTTAACATGGTGCGGTCCTTGAAAAACAACCGATCCGTTTTCAAAGCGTGTGGGATCGGTTGGCGGTCGATCGGAGGTTAGTCCCTACGCCTTTGAATGAGGGTGAGTTTTTTTTTTAATATTTTTTTTTTATAAAAAATAAAAAATTGTTTTTTTCTTATTTTGTTTATTTTGCTTTTTTTGTTTTTTTTAAATCTTTTTGTTACAACATTATATTATTTATTTTTTGATTTTCCCGCTTAGGCCGAGCCTCGAACCTCAGAACTCTGGGTTGGTAAATCGGTGTCTTAACCATTACGCTAAACAAGCAAGTTTAATGCTGTGATCAAAACGCTGATTTGAGTTTTTTGTTTGCTCAAGTTTTTGGGAAACATACGTAAAGAATTTTTCACTTCAAAGAATTTTTTATTGAAAAATAAATATTAAAAACCAATTCATATGTAGGTAGGTAGGTTGAAGTGGTTGCCACTTAGGCCGTTAATCGGCCCATTGTGATACCATGGAGGTTTTCTTGTGTTTGTGTGAGTGTATATGTCTTATTATGTAGTGTGCCCCTAACATGCGATTTTTGAAAAACCAGTGCAAGGCTTGGAACATTACACTCCGTTTCGCCTGTGCCGGGAATCGAACTTCGGACCCTGGGATCAAGAGCATAGCACGCATCCCCTACGCTATCCCAGAGCCACAATTCATATGTAAAAAACGAATTTTTTTTTTCAAGTTAACTATTTTAAAAAAAAATTTTAATATTAACATAAAAAAAATCGTAGGTAATTGAAAAAAGAAATAAATTTCTAAATCGAGCCAGGGCTCGAACTCTTACCCCTTCGGTTGCGAAGCGAGAGTCTTAACAATCAAGTTAACTTGCCTTTGGTAGCACAACGATCAGATTGAGGACTTAAAACAGACAACAATAAAGTACAAGTTATTACGAACTCGCCCCACCTACGCTCATTTTGGGATTGGACGAGGGTCGGTTAGATAGAGGTTAACCCTAGGTCGATCGCGGTTCATATAAATTTGGGATCGGTCCTAGTTTGGTCCTAAAGGGACCCACCTAGGATCGATCGCTTTTGAACCGAAACCATTTCATTACTGCAGGGCTTCTAACACACACGCACACATATGAAAAGTTGTTATTCCCAATAAGCACAACGAGTTCGAATCGAATTCGAATCGAATTCGTTTTGACGTGCAAACTCTTCGCGGCGAGTGTTCGCGGCGAGCTCGAATCGAATTCGAATTCGTGAGGGAGTCACCTTTTTACGCGATTCATATTTTTATCGTATTTTTTTATCGTTTACGCATCGCGCGCGATTCGTATTTTGCTATCGTTTTGCTATCGCGCTTTATTCGAATTTTTTATCATATTCGATTCGCCTTTTTGTCGAATTTTCGATTATATTCGATTAGTAAAAAAAAATTTATTAATTTTTATATTTAATGTATGATTCTAATAACAGTCTTATTATAAGACTATTTTCGGTAAAAAAAAAAAAAAAAAAACGATTCTAATGCTGGTAACCACGCTTTTGAATCCACCGGCTGTGGGATTTGAACACCGAACCTCTTGATTTGTATTCATACTTACTTCCAGTCTGCTTACCCATTACGCCGTCTTCGCCGAATTGAAATGAATGACTTTTTATCGTTTATAAACTTTAGCGATTTGGAAACAAATTAACAAAACTACCTTCGAGAATTAAAGTTTCGTATCCACTAAACACAAATATTTTAAAGAATTCGAATTGAATTCGAATTGAATTCGAATCGCGGAAGGCAATTTTCGCGAGCTCGCGCTTTTATCGTATTTTGCGTTCGATTCGAGTTCGATTCGAAGAGAAATAGCGATAAGAATTCGAACCGTTTGCAACGAGCTCACCTCGAGCTCGCTTTTTTTATCGCGGATTTTTAAAATACGCGAGCTCGCTTTTTTTATGTGGAATTCATAAGAGTCTTACCGACTACGGCACCCGGAAAGGGATTTTGAAGTTTTGTTGATATTTTGAAAAGTCCTCGAGGGCTCCCTGAAAAATGGCCCCAAACTGAAAATGAAAAAAGGCCCAAAATTTGGGGTCATTTTGCATTAAAAAAATACCCCAAATCCAAAAATTAAAAAAGCGACTCAGGCGATTTTGTCATTGAATTTTAGGCATTTTGTCTTGGTCATTTTGAATTTTGCAAAATTATGATAAATTTGGGGCTGTTTCATATTTTAATGGTAAAAAACGAGCCGATTTTGGGGCTCTTTTTCATTCGATTTTATCCTTTTGTTAATATTCATGAACGGCCTTTTATTTTCATTTGGGGCTCATTTTATAATCGCATAAAAAATGACTCGATTTTGGGGCCTTTTTCATTTTATTTGGGGCTTTTGTCATTTTCTGAATTCGGGAATTTTTCGATCGAAGCAAAATACGATAAAAGGCGAGCTCGCGTATTTTAAAATCCGCGATAAAAAAGCGAGCTCGAGGCGAGCTCGTTGCAAACGATTCGAATTCTTATCGCTTTTGTCTTCGAATCGAATTCGAATCAACGCAAAATACGATAAAAGCGCGAGCTCGCGTATTTTAAAATCCGCGATAAAAAAGCGAGCTCGAGGCGAGCTCGTTGCAAACGATTCGAATTCTTATCGCGTTTTGTCTTCGAATCGAATTCGAATCGAACGCAAAATACGATAAAAGCGCGAGCTCGCGTATTTTAAAATCCGCGATAAAAAAGCGAGCTCGAGGCGAGCTCGTTGCAAACGATTCGAATTCTTATCGCGTTTTGTCTTCGAATCGAATTCGAATCGAACGCAAAATACGATAAAAGCGCGAGCTCGCGTATTATAAAATCCGCGATAAAAAAGCGAGCTCGAGGCGAGCTCGGTGCAAACGATTCGAATTCTTATCGCGTTTTGTCTTCGAATCGAATTCGAATCGAACGCAAAATACGATAAAAGCGCGAGCTCGCGTATTTTAAAATCCGCGATAAAAAAGCGAGCTCGAGGCGAGCTCGTTGCAAACGATTCGAATTCTTATCGCGTTTTGTCTTCGAATCGAATTCGAATCGAACGCAAAATACGATAAAAGCGCGAGCTCGCGTATTATAAAATCCGCGATAAAAAAGCGAGCTCGAGGCGAGCTCGGTGCAAACGATTCGAATTCTTATCGCGTTTTGTCTTCGAATCGAATTCGAATCGAACGCAAAATACGATAAAAGCGCGAGCTCGCGTATTTTAAAATCCGCGATAAAAAAGCGAGCTCGAGGCGAGCTCGTTGCAAAACGATTCGAATTCTTATCGCGTTTTGTCTTCGAATCGAATTCGAATCGAACGCAAAATACGATAAAAGCGCGAGCTCGCGTATTATAAAATCCGCGATAAAAAAGCGAGCTCGAGGCGAGCTCGGTGCAAACGATTCGAATTCTTATCGCGTTTTGTCTTCGAATCGAATTCGAATCGAACGCAAAATACGATAAAAGCGCGAGCTCGCGTATTTTAAAATCCGCGATAAAAAAGCGAGCTCGAGGCGAGCTCGTTACAAACGATTCGAATTCTTATCGCGTTTTGTCTTCGAATCGAATTCGAATCGAACGCAAAATACGATAAAAGCGCGAGCTCGCGTATTATAAAATCCGCGATAAAAAAGCGAGCTCGAGGCGAGCTCGGTGCAAACGATTCGATTCTTATCGCGTTTTGTTTCGAATCGAATTCGAATCGAACGCAAAATACGATAAAAGCGCGAGCTCGCGTATTTTAAAATCCGCGATAAAAAAGCGAGCTCGAGGCGAGCTCGTTGCAAACGATTCGAATTCTTAACGCGTTTTGTCTTCGAATCGAATTCGAATCGAACGCAAAATACGATAAAAGCGCGAGCTCGCGTATTATAAAATCCGCGATAAAAAAAGCGAGCTCGAGGCGAGCTCGGTGCAAACGATTCGAATTCTTATCGCGTTTTGTCTTCGAATCGAATTCGAATCGAACGCAAAATACGATAAAAGCGCGAGCTCGCGTATTTTAAAATCCGCGATAAAAAAGCGAGCTCGAGGCGAGCTCGTTACAAACGATTCGAATTCTTATCGCGTTTTGTCTTCGAATCGAATTCGAATCGAACGCAAAATACGATAAAAGCGCGAGCTCGCGTATTCTAAAATCCGCGATAAAAAAGCGAGCTCGAGGCGAGCTCGTTGCAAACGATTCGAATTCTTATCGCGTTTTCTCTTCGAATCGAATTCGAATCGAACGCAAAATACGATAAAAGCGCGAGCTTGCGTATTCTAAAATCCGCGATAAAAAAAGCGAGCTCGAGGCGAGCTCGTTGCAAAACGATTCGAATTCTTACCGCGTTTTCTCTTCGAATCGAATTCGAATCGAACGCAAAATACGATAAAAGCGCGATATCGCGAAAATTGCCTTCCGCGAATTCGAATCGAATTCGATTTCGTTTAATGCGATTCGCGCTCTACGAATTCGATTCGAATTCGATTCCAACACGTTATCGTTTTTGTGTTTATTGGGTTCTGATTTGTGTCCAAAGGCATGCGAAAGTAATTCGCCACGCAGGCGTGCATAAAGTCAGCAATAGCACAGCCGAAGGAGTTAGCCCCTGAAATAAACATAAGGCTCTCTAAAAAGTTTTTATATAGGAATATGTTTTGAAAAATTTAACTTTTATTGAATAAATAAACAAGGCTACCTCATATTTGGTATTGAAATCAAACTCAAGAAAATATGTATTATATGACTTTCATAAGAACTTTTTACGCGGACCCTTGAAAAAAATTTTAACTCCGCGCCTGAGAGACATTGGTTGCTTACGATTTAATTTGCCTTCTGTATTTCTTTCCATTTCTTTGTTTTGGTTATTTTCTACTATCGCACGTGGTATATTCTCTTATGATATGCATGAAACTCAGAAAGAGGGAAGTGAGAAAATTGCGAAATGCCGCCTCTTCTATATCTATACTCTTTGTTTGCAAAGGAAAAACAAAATAAATTTAGGCTAGGCGCCGACTACTCGATTTTTAGTTGGCCAATTTTTAGTTGGAAAAGTGCTCTTGCCGACTATACAATTAAAAATTGGGTACTTTAATTAAATTAATTTATTATTAATTAATTACTTAATAATTTATCAATTATTCGGTACCATGTGTTTATGAACAATACCAACTAAAAATTGAGTAGTTTGTGGCGCCCCATAAGAACGTACACCGAAAAAAATCCGTAGGTAATATTGAAGAAATGGGCTGCGTTATTGAAGAAACGGCAGTATAAATAGAGCTAACTAAAAAAAGCAATCAATATGAATAAAGACGATATTCAATATGAAGAAATTCAAATCAGGAAAAAAATTTCGTTATATTGAAGAAATATCTTGATATCTACGAAACTATTTTAGTCAAATTTCTTCAAGTATATTATCCTGCTTCGTTATATTGAAGAAATTTCTTCATATCTACGAAAATAATTATTGATATTGAATAAATTTCTTCAATATTACGAACGATTTTCTTCAATATGAAGAAATTTATTGAATACGCAACCCTGCTTAGTTATATTGAAGAAATTTCTTCATATTTATATATTTCAAAATTTTATCATATGTATTAACTGTTGTGAGTCCCGCCTGTCTCACATCCGCTATTTTTTATAGACAAGAAAATCGTCCAAATATCATACACACAAAACAGTTTATTAACTTTCTCATTGAAAGCAATAATGATTGACTAAATAAAGACTCGCGATAAGAATTAAAAAACAATTTTATGTATATATGATTGTGTCGTTAAAAGGACGAAAAATTATAAAATATTATGACAGGACTAAAAGAAATTTTTCAAAATAATGCAGCATATTCCCTAAAAATATACTTTAAACCAAAATGTCAAGTCAAAGTAAATTACATCGAAATTACTTAATTTTAATATTATTTTTATTTAGTATTGCGTTTCTTATAATGCCTCCTAAGATCAATATTATATATAGATATATATTTTCTGTACTATGTTTTACAATTATATTCCAAAATTAAGCATTAAAAAGTTAGATATTGTGCTGAGTTTTTGTGTGTTGTATACTACTTCATGTATTCATAACTATGCATGGAAAAAATACACATTGTAATGTTGGTTTTTTAAGCTAAGCTATATAGGTGCTATTGTTGGGTGGTACAGTTTTGTTATTTTTTTTTTTTAGTTGAGACACGAAAGCCTTTAATTTTTGGCTTTTAACGTCTGAGCTTAAGTAAATATTTAAAAAAAATGTTTGTACAAATTTCCATACGCAAACGCTTTGCTTTGGGTACTCCAAGTTACATAACTGAAAAGTTTTAAAGGCTAGGTCAATGGCCATCAGCATTGAGTCAATTTGATACTTAATACCACCAAAAAAAAAAAAAAATTGCTCTGGTTCGAGCACGGAGCCTGTTACAATAATGAATGACTGGATGCGCTGGTTGGAGCTTCTCAACTCCAAAATGTGCTGCTCGCACTCAGCAACGGTATTTCCAACAACCATAAAACTGAGCTGAGAGTCCCGTGTTGAGAAAGCTTTTCTAACACGTCTTTGATCTTCTACGACGACTTGAGCTATTGGAACCAGAAGTGCATGGATGGCAAAAAAGATTGCACAGCAACGTCCATCTTAAAAATGAAAAGGAAAAAAACAAAAAATTGTAAGCGTCAGTAGAATATAAAATGTAGGATTTGTTTTAAACAATATTAAAATATTAAAATGCGATTGTCGTTCAATTTCATCCACTTCATTAAACAAATTTGGCAATATAGCATCAATTGTTTATACTTACTTGTATTTTCTATAGTGTTTTCAGCGTATCAACTTCCTGTGTCACCGGATGCAGTACGAAATATGAACCTCACTCATATGCAGAAGCGTCTCCCCGTCAATGTGGCACTTTAAAAAATTTGAGTTTATTAAAAACGGAACACTTCGCAAAATATATATGACTTAATACACACCTATCAGACTTTCTGCGATTTTGAACGCGAGCAATATTTTCTTTCAATTTTCAAATTAAACACTAGTGGTATTCAAGCAGCAGTGCAAATCGCAGTGTGCAATATTTGCACTGCTTTTTTTGTACGCAATTTGACAAGTGCAAATATTGCACACAGCGTTTGCACTGTTGCTTGAATACCACTACTATTTCTCTGCTTCCATAAAAAACGCGTTTTCACTTCATTTACGAACTTTGCTTATGGCGCTGAATCTTCTGCCTTAAGACTCATCAACCCCAAGAACTTGTTACGTGGCAGCCCTGAAAGAAAAAAAAAAATTAAATAGCCTATCCCTTCACAATAAATAAAGAATACATTTAAACAGTGGCCCTAAGCCATAAAAATTGCATTTATTCAAGAAAAAAAAAAAAAAGAGAATAAAAATTTAATATTAAATAAATGATTTTTTTTAAATAGATATACATATATAAATCATATGCAAACAATGAATGAGTTTATCCTTTCAAAGAAAAAGAAAAAAAAAAAAAAAAAAAAAAAAACATGTATATGAGACATCACACTATGAATACATGCAGACTAAAGACATACGTACACAGACACCCACAACTCAGATACACAAACAACACATATTTTTTTAGTTTACTTACAGAAAACACCATGGAACTTTCTGAAGACCAGCGCCTGAGGCTTTTAAACAATAAAATAAAAGAGGGTGTAACCCTTGTTGAAGCCCTACGCCCACGCGCCATGTTGTTGCCTGCGGACCAGACACCATACCGCAATCCACAACGGTCTTGTCACGGTACGGACGAGGCTAGCGCGGAAGTTCGGAATTGAGAAAGGACTGGTGGACGTGACCGATCTGCCAAGGGCTGAAAACACCAACAAGCCTCCTAAAACCGACGCTGCAGCATCTCCACCGCAAGAGGACATCTGTCTGGACGAAGAGGACTCGTTGAGCCTTGACGGGTACGATTACGAGTTAGACTTAGAAGAAATGTGTGAAAAAGTATTAATTGAAGCGGTAGACAAAGATAAAAACAAACCTCCGAATCCATACGACCGCGATTTCATCATCCCGGAATCTAGCATGGGGGATGGAAT